>CM056055.1:11102417-11309917 GCA_029574335.1 Rana kukunoris | reverse complement strand
ATGTTGGCAAGTCTGGCAGGCTGTGCATTGAGGCAAACGATGGGAATCCGGGTGTCCAAGGCTCAGTCAAGTCTTTTTTCCCCAGCAGCACCTGCTATGTAGCCACAGCCTAGTCCCGTGCAGGAGATTTGCACAGCTTTGCATGTTTAAGTCCCATTTGTTGTGTGCAGGGAAAAAAAAATGGGGAGCAGGTCTGAGATCTGCAGGAGACCCTCCTGACTTTGGGCATTAGAGGCATGGCAGGCAGACACACACGTGCCCCTGGTGCTGGGCTCTTTGAGGGCTGATTTACAGGAATAAAAGGGGACTTAGCTGCCCATATTGGGGCATCTCCATCTCCAGTCTTGAGTGTGTTATTCCAGCTTGATGAGCTACAAGAGTCTTATCTCTCATCTCCATAATTCCAGCTTTCACCTGCCGTTATCTGATCTGCTCCATGCACTCATATAGACCAATGTTTTATGGAAATATCTGGGCTGAGTAAGATGGAGGTAAGCAGGCAGCCTCCACAAAGATGGAGATGGATGGAGGTGGAAAGGCGAGGTCTTCTCTCTCCCTGCTTGAGGCTTTTTGCCTTTTTCTGAACAGACAAATTGGAAGCCAATGACAGCTTCACACAATAAATGTAGGTGCAGAATGTCAGCTCTGAGGCTGCAATGGCGAAGGGAGGTCGGGGCCTCAGACTGGGGATCGTGCTGTCTGTGGGTCTTTCCTGTCGGAAAAAGTGTCTGCAGATCAGATCAGAGAATATACTGAGATATTGATTGGCTGGGATGTAGGTGTTGTGTTTAGATGGATTCAGTTATTTATTTCTTTTTAGGTGAGTTATGCAAAAATTACAAATATTTTCTTATGAAATAAATCTCAGGTCCTTCCAGTTGAATCCATCCAGCCATTTATCTATATGCACGTATTACATATAACTGTGCATGTGCACTGTGAGCACAGACATACACAACTACATACACTAAACATACATACAACAACTATACATACATACAACAACTATACATACATACATACACTAAACATACATACAACAACTATACATACATACAACAATTATACATACACTATATATACATACACTAAACATACATACAACAACTATACATACATACAACAATTATACATACATACATACACTAAACATACATACAACAACTATACATACATACAACAATTATACATACACTATATATACATACACTAAACATACATACAACAACTATACATACATACAACAATTATACATACACTATATATACATACACTAAACATACATACAACAACTATACATACATACACTAAACATACATACAACAACTATACATACACTATATATACATACACTATACAACATACACTAAACATACATACAACTATACATACATACACTTTACATACACTATATATACATACAACTATAATACATGCATGCAACTATACAAACATACACTATACATACACTATACAAACATACACTACATAGATACAACTATACAAGCATACATTATATATACATACAACGAAACATACATACACTATATATACATACAACTAAACATACATACACTATATATACATACAACTATACATACATACAACAATTATACATACACTATATATACATACACTAAACATACCTACAACAACTATACATACATACAACAATTATACATACACTATATATACATACACTAAACATACATACAACAACTATACATACATACACTAAACATACATACAACAACTATACATACATACAACAATTATACATACACTATATATACATACACTAAACATACATACAACAACTATACATACATACATACACTAAACATACATACAACAACTATACATACACTATATATACATACACTATACAACATACACTAAACATACATACAACAACTATACATACATACACTTTACATACACTATATATACGTACAACTATAATACATGCATGCAACTATACAAACATACACTACATAGATACAACTATGCAAGCATACATTATATATACATACAACGAAACATACATACAATATATATACATACAACTAAACATACATACACTATATATACATACAACTAAACATACATACACTATATATACATACAACTATACAAATATACACTATACATATATACAACTATACATACATAAACTATACAAACATACACTATATATATATATACATACAACTATACATACCAAATACTATACAAATATACACTATACATATATACAACTATACATACATACACTATGCAATACACCAGGGATCTCCAAACTACGGCCCTCCACTGCTGTGGATACATACACTAAACATACATACAACAACTATACATACACTACATACACTATACAACATACACTAAACATGACATACAACAACTATACATACATACACTTTACATACACTATATATACGTACAACTATAATACATGCATGCAACTATACAAACATACACTACATAGATACAACTATGCAAGCATACATTATATATACATACAACGAAACATACATACAATATATATACATACAACTAAACATACATACACTATATATACATACAACTAAACATACATACACTATATATACATACAACTATACAAATATACACTATACATATATACAACTATACATACATAAACTATACAAACATACACTATATATATATATACATACAACTATACATACCAAATACTATACAAATATACACTATACATATATACAACTATACATACATACACTATGCAATACACCAGGGATCTCCAAACTACGGCCCTCCAGCTGCTGTGGAACTACACTTCCCATGAGGCATTGTAAAACTCTGACATTCGTAGACATGACTAGGCATGATGGGAATTGTAGTTCCTGAACACCTGGAGGGCCATAGTTTGGAGACTCCTGCAATACACTATACAACCATACACTAGATAGATACAACTACAAACATGCACTATATATACATACAACTATACATACATACACTATATATACATACATACACTATACAAATATACAACTATACATACATACACTATACTAACATAAACTACATAGATACAACTATACAAACATACACTGCACAGAATAAACTATACAAACATACACTATATATACATACAACTTAACATACCTACATACATACTATACAAATATACACTCTACATATATATATACAATTAACAATTATACATACATACAACTACACTAACATACACTATACACAGTACATATTACAACTGCACAAACATACACTACACATACAGTACATACATACATATAGTACATACATACATACATACACTATACAAACACAGCTGTGTGCACAAACATATAACCAGCTGATGATGATATCATTCTGCTTTATATATATACACACACCCACACACACACACATATAAGTATATCAGGCACATAATTTACCCATTTTCTTAATATTGCAGTGTTCACTGAGTCTTGTTGCATTACTCTGACCTTCTAATGAGAAATATAGGATGAATGTATATCTTTATTCGAGTGATAAGAGATGTATTCTCTGTGATGTGGATGCAGAAATGAGCTGGAGGACAAATCCTTGGGAAAGTCATGTCTGTTTATATATATATATCTATATATATATATATATATATATATATATATAGATATATATATATATCTATATATATAGATATAGATATATATCTATATCTATATATATATCTATATATATATAGATATATATCTATATATATATATATATCTATATATATATATATAAATGATTTAATTTTTTTTTCATAGTATGTACGTGACTGGGTATTTAAAGTCGACACAGTTACAATTTCATGAGTTTAGAGTCACAACTCCTTTACCAAATGAACCCCCTATGGGTGCAGTGATTTTGTACACACATACATAACAGCTCTGGCAGATTTTGGGCACTATAGAGAAGTCAGGAGCCCCCTCCTCTGGTGGAAGCAGGAGGGACCCGGAAGGTTGTGTGTGAGTGTGTGAGTGTGTGTGTGGATATGTGTGACGCCATTGCTCAGTGACTGTAATGTTGGTACCAGCACTGTGGGTGCTCAGACTGCCTGTGCTGGAATGGACAGCTTGGCCCGCCGCTTGCACTCCAATCCCTAGACTCATCTTGGTTGTAAGTATGCAGCCTGCTCTTTTTCATCATTCATTTCCACTTGGCCTCTTGTGTCGTGTTTTGTAGCTGACACAGTTGCTGTCTATTGCATGGGCTTTGGCTTCTGAAGTGCACGGGAGAAGCGAGCAGAATGGAGCAGACAGGTAGAAGGACACATGTAGCCCTATATGAGTTTTTTCCTGAAAATATGGAAAAACGCTAAGCTATAATTATTTGTTTGTTCTTTTTTCTTCTTTATTTTCCTAATGAATACATTTTCTGACTGTGCATTAAATAAAAGTGTCCTGGTTGCTGCGATGTTGATCGATGACCTGTGTATTCCCATTCACATCACACTCAGGTGTGCTGCTACTGTCATTGCATGAGATGTCTTTTATACAATGTATACAATGCTGTCATGATCACAATCCTTCTTCTGCTGTGTATATCCACTCCTGTATCAGGTCTGCGATAATATCTCCTATTTATAAATTCGTAGTGTACATAAAATTAGCGTATCTGATGGTATTACACGGCGCAGGTATGGAGGATCTGAGCTATTTGTACAACATACAGAGAATTCTGCCTATAACCTTTCCTACATAACAACTTACATAAATACAATATGATCCTTATTACCAAACTTACAACATTATCCATACATTGGAGAAAATGTTACAGACAAATGCACATTGAGGGGGGGAAAAATACAAAGTAACATTAAAAAAAAATGCTTTAGCTACAGCGAGGAGAGATAGAGCTATAGATAAAATATTTGAAATGCGTGAATAGTCAGGTTAGCTAGAAAGATATTTATCTTTCTATAGAGTGAAAGTAGGGAAGAGAGGAAAAAGAGAACGTGTGTATGAGAGAAAAGAAAGAAAGAAGAAGAAGAAAATGAAAGAAACAAAGGCGCTTGTTTATAGAGAGAGAGAGATAGAGAGAGAGAGAGAGAGAGAGAGAGAGAGAGAGAGAGAGAGGGAGAGAGACAGAGAGAGATAGAGGACAGAGAGAGAAAAGAAAGAAAGAAGAAGAAGAAAATGAAAGAAACAAAGGCGCTTGTTTATAGAGAGAGATAGAGAGATAGAGAGAGAGAGAGAGAGAGAGACAGAGACAGAGACAGAGAGAGACAGAGAGAGAGAGAAAGATAGATGATTATTCAGGTCCCCTAGAAGATAGATAATCTAGAGACAGAGAAATAAGAGAACGAGAGGGGAAGAGAAAGGGAAAATTAGAGAAATAGAGAGAGGGAGAGAGAGAGAGAGAGAGAGAGAGAGAGACAGAGGGAGAGAGAGACAGACAAAGGGAGAGAGAGAAGAGACAGAGGAGAGAGAGAGAGAGAGTGGGAGGGGAAGAGTGAGGGAGAAAAAAAGAAGGAAAGGTTGATGTTTTTCATATATATATATATATATATATATATATATATATATATATATATGTCCTTTAGAAGATAGATTTAACATTTATAGATAGATTTTCTATCAATATTCTATCTATAGAAAGAGAAATGGGATAGATAGATAGATAAGTAGATAGATAGATAGATAGATAGATAGATAGATAGATAGAGAGAGAGAGAGAGAAAGAAAGAAAGAAAGAAAGAAAGACAGAAAGAAAGATATAGCTATCTAAAAACAGAGACTGATAAATAGATAGATAGATAGATAGATAGATAGATAGATAGATAGATAGATAGATAGATAGATAGATAGATAGATTTTTTCAAAGTATGGTAATAACAGTAGCGTGAAAGAGAAGGGGAAAATGGAAAATGAGGGGAAGAAAATAAACAGGTAATAAATAGTGAGAGATCAGATGGCGAAAGATAGGAGACTGAAAAAGGTACATGTTTTAAATATAGGGAGAGAGAGAGAGAGAGAGAGAGAGAGAGAGAGAGAGAGAGAGAGAGAAAATGAAAGCAAGGTACATCGATGATATACCTGGTTCGCTATAAGAATATATATATATATATATATATACACATACACACACATATATATATATATATATATATATATATATATATATATATATATATATATATATATATATATATATATATATATATATATATATATATATATATATATATATATATATATATATCCTTTAAAGGAGATGTTAGCTTAGGGATGGATGGTTACTGGTGTGTTCCATTCATTAGTCATATGCAATGTCTGCTCGCTCCGCACACAGCTCTGTGTCCCGCAGCCTCGGCTTCTCTCCTCTCCGCAGGGAGCTGCGGGTAAATGGTGCGGAAGACTCGCCTAACCAGCCGTGAGAATACCGCTCTAAGCGGATGCCGAGGCTCAGACTGCGGCAGAAGGTCGCGTGCGACTTTTTAATTCACCCCCCAAAAAATTGATAAGCCAAGGGGGTGCCATCTCAGCTGCTGATGCCCTGATCTTAGGAGGGGAGGGAGCCCAGGTTCCCCCCTCCCCCTTCCAACCACTATACCTGCTATACAATCCTATTAGGACGCCTGTGACCTGGTAGCCGTCCTGCAAGGGTTAAGGTTGTGGGAAGCGAGATGGCTTTAATTCCAATCTAAACATGTAATCCAAGCATGACTTATCAGCCGGCTGCCCAGCACAGCAATGACAGCTCCCTGGCACCGGCCATGGTGACTTTATTGTAGCCAGTGACACGTTCTGTACACACACAGGCGCGACCCCCGGGCAATGCCATGGACTAGGCAGGCGGCATTGAGTGTAGCCCGTGCTGTAATTACACTGAAATAAATACTCTTAATATTAACTAGATCACTCAGCAATAGGAGAACCTGAGCTGCTCCGAAGGCTGGCTGTACATACCAGGCGTTCAGCTGGCAGAAATGTCTGGGAAATCCTCATATCCTAAGGACTCGGTGTCCCAACGTTGTATGACATTATACACACACACATATGACACAATTTTAAGACAATAGTGGGTCCCTGAGTCACAGGAAAAAGTCCAACATATTATTAAATTACAACAACAATTTTGTAGCTCTGCTACTTTACTGAATGCATTTAAATGAATCAGGTCATAGAAATTATTTAAAAAAAAAAAAGTCACCAGACTGAAATATGTCAAAGTAAACTCTTTATTTTTTAATTGCAATATGCAATAGGTGAATGTGTTCAATCAGTTGCAATTTGCAAATTCTCTACCCAGAAGGTGATTTATTAGCACTGTGCAAAACCAGTGCAAAATCTGGTGCAGCTCTGCATGGAAACCAATCAGCTTCCAAACTTAATTAAATAAGCTGAATTTGGAAGGTACCATGCACAGCTCCACCAGATTTTGCATTCTCTGATTTTAGTAAATCAACCCATGGGTGTCAGTGTGGGGATTATTTACTAAAACTAGAGAGTGCAAAATCTGGTGCAGCTGCTGGTAGCCAATTAGCTTCTAACTCCAGCTTGTTCATTTAAAGCTTTGGTAATAAAACCTAAAAGTTGATTGGTTACTTTGCACAGTTGCACCAGATTCTGTGTGCACCAGTTTTAGTAAATCTCCCCCAGTGTGTGTGTGTGTGTGTATGTCAGTGTATGTGTGTATGTATGTGTGTGTATGTCAGTGTATGTGTATATGTCAGTGTATGTGTGTGTATGTCAGTGTATGTGTATGGTTAGTCTTTTATTGGTTGTGAGCTGCCAGAAATGTCTTTGTGTTTTGTATTCAGGGATGGGGGGGGGGGGGGGTGACAGAAGGTGACACCAGTGGCTGACAGGCTGCTGGCCAGTGTCAAAGACCTGCACAGCTTTTGCCATCGTACTACAATGATTGTACTTAAGTGAAGAAATACAATTGGGTTTAGACGAGGCCATAGATATAAAAAGAAGAAAAAAAAAGAGAGGGGGGGGGGGGATACATATTACTGTGATTTAATTGGCACTGCAGAACGAAACAGAGCCATGCATGCCCCATCTCAGCGTAACAAAGTGGAAACAGTGCAAAAAAAAAAATGCAGTTTGGCTGAACACATTTCCAGTTTAGCTGAACAAATTCCCAGTTTAGCTGAACACATTTCCAGTTTAGCTGAACAAATTCCCAGTTTAGCTGTGTGCATGACTCTGTGCAGTGCTGGGCAATGAAAAAAAATGTGGTTAGCTGTTTTGTGTGATAGAGGTGTGTTTTATCTTCCACTACCCCCCACTTTGCATCAATCAACAGTTGTTAAATTGCCAATGGTGACTCTAGCTGATGCCCCTTTCACTTTAGCTCATAAGAAAAGAAAAGTACCCCCAGCAGATTTTAAAGGGATGCATTGCAAATGGTGACTGTAGCTGGTGCCCCTTTCACTTTAGAACCCAATTTGGTCAATATATTAGAAATTATGATATTATAAATCTAGATCCAGAAAATCTAGACTCGACTGGCAGCACATTTAATCCCATCTTCCATCCTTCTGTGTTGCTATAAGCAATGCCTCCAGTTTTCTTTGGACCAGTGAACCCCAATAAGATACCCCCCTTGCCCCCTGTTGCAATATGCAATCACTCACCTATATTAAGATTTTATTAATTTTTTGCAATTCCATCGACTTGGGTTTTTTACCTTGAGCAGTCTTTGGCTCCATCAAGCACAATGCAGTTAAGTTGTACCCCCAAGGTCTAGGTGAAGAGGATCAGAGGGGTCCTGCGCCCCAAGCTAATCTGACCCAGCCAGGGAGAAGAAGAAAGAGCAGCAACAAGTCCATAGCATTCAGAGGGAAGGCAGGAAAGTTTTTGAGAGAGGGGACAGGCAGGATCTGTGTCCCTGGTTCTCCCTCCCTCCTCTGCACACAGATCCTTTCTAGCTGCATTTCCTCCTGCCTGGACGAGGAGTTAACCTCTGAGCTGCTGCACTGGATGCCAAGGAACTGACATCAGAGCAAACTGCAGTCCATGATCAAAAGTTTTGGATGCATGCAGCCTGCTGAGGAACTACAAGTCCCACCACTCCCATGTCCACAGCAGCTGCAGAGTGTCAAAGCCCCCTTTCTAGCAAGCAGATTCTCAATGCCTTGTGATATCCCAGGTCAGCCTAATCGATGGCTCATTCAGAAAGGCAAGGCAGGAGAGAATAATTGGCACTTTTTTTTGAGGGGGTGGGGGGGGAGTAGGGGAGGAGAGGCTTAGGGCAGTTTGATTGACATGTCCGCATAGCAAAGCTTTCTATAGACTTTTCCTACCAAATGTGATTTAAATTACTACTGTCAAGGCTGCCTTTAACAACTCATAGAGGTTGTAGCTGTGTTTGTTTATCATAGAAGAAGACATTTTAGCTAGTTAATCATTAAAAACGGTGGAATCGTGAGCTATGGAGCATGGGCTGTCAGGGAGAGCCAACTGGGGAGCTTGGTCTATAATTTCTGTCCTCCGACATAAATAATGGCTTATAAGGCAGCCCAAGGGGTAATGATGGTGGTGTCATAACCTATATGAGAAGAATGCAAATCAGTGAGATATACTTTCTGATTGTAGGCTTGGATTACCTGCACCTCTGTGCAATGGATTAAAATAATATTAATAAAAAAATAATAATAAAAAATAATAATAATATTACTATGAGTAGGACATTTTCCTGGTTACTCAATTACATTATTGACTAAGCAGCTTTAAAGAGTTCAACATAACATAAATCAATGAGAGGTTAATTCTGATTGGAAGCTTGGATTACCTGCACCTCTGTGCAATGGATTACAATAATAATAATATTAATAATATTACTATGAGAAGGACGTTTTCCTGGTTATTGAATTACTTATTATTGACTAAGCAGCTTTAAAGAGTTCAGCAGAACATAAATAAATGAGAGGTTCATTCTGATTGGAAGCTTGGATTACCTGCACCTCTGTGCAATGGATTACAATAATAATAATATTAATAATATTACTATGAGAAGGACGTTTTCCTGGTTATTGAATTACTTATTATTGACTAAGCAGCTTTAAAGAGTTCAGCAGAACATAAATAAATGAGAGGTTCATTCTGATTGGAAGCTTGGATTACCTGCACTTTTTCAGTGCTCTGAATAAAAATAATACAAATTATAAAAATTAAATAATAATGATAATAATAATAATTCAATGAGTAGGACATGTTCCTGGTTATTTCATGCAGTTCTTAAATAGTTGTAAATCAGTGGGAGATTTATTCTGATTGGATGCCTGGATTGCCTGCACTTTACAGTACTGTGTGCTGGATTAAAATAATTCAAAATAAAATACTACTAATAACAATGCTATGAGTAGGCAATTGTCCTGGTTATTTGATGACATTATTGACTAAGTTGCTCTAAAGAGTTCAGCAAAAATAAAAATCAGTGAGAGATTGATTCTGATTGGATTACTGTTTTCTGGACTAAAATAAAAATAATAATAATAATAATCGGTCATTGTTTCCTGGTTATTTAATTATTAATAATAATAATAATAATAATAATAATAATAATAATATGAGTAGGTCATTGTTTCCTGTTTTTTTAATTAATAATAATAATAATAATAATAATAATAATAATAATAATAATATGTCATTTGTTTCTGGTTATTTATTGATTTTGTTGATTCAGCAGCTATAATGGGCAACCCAGATCATGCAGTGGCTCCAGCCATGGTATAGGGTCTCCACTAGCTGCCAGAATTGAGCTAAAGGATTGAAAGATTGAAAAAAAAAAACGTAATTTCCTTGTGAATTTGGCAGCAGAGTGTGACGTCAGAGGCCAGGCGTCTGGATGGCTGCTTTGGCAAAGAGGAGAGACAGCATCAAAAGCCAGCCTCCTATTACCTAATTACTAACTTTCAGCCCTTTAAATCCCCCCTCCAACTCTTTGAGAAAAAAAAACACACACACACACAATCAAAGGGTCCAGTCCGGCCCAGTCCATGTCTCCCAGCCCCCCCATGTGTCCCCATACACACCCTTTATTAATGATGTTCCTGAGCCAAGCCCTGGGTCAGTACACTGGCTCCAGGACTCTCTCTGACAATAAGCTCTTCCCATTAACCCCTCACTGCCTGCATGTCTGCAAACACATCAGTCCGGTTTAGTCCTAATGGGCGAATTAACATGTTTTGTTTTAATTAGTTGTTGTGTTTGCAGTGAGCAGGGAATGCCATGCTACAAAGCCTCTATTTACATAGTCTAATAGTTCTTTGTTTTGGATCTGGCTAGACGTTGCTTTTTTTTTTTTAATACTATTTATGTGTTAATCTATACATTTCACACCCATATTTGGTGACTACACTTGCTTGAGGCCTAGGCAGAGAAATACAATTTGTCAGCCTCTGATTCCCAGCATTCCACACAGGAACAACATTGTACAATCTACTCTGTGTGATGTATGATGGACATGTCCACACAGGAGATCACTTACCTCAAAGGACCTTTTATATTTCGCCATTTATGTAATTTACAACTCCAAACAGGCAACAGGTCCCATGTCATGGAAGGATCATAATTCACAAAATGCTTCGTAAATAATTGAGATGATGAGATATCGTGTATCTATGGGATGGGGGAGCATAAAACTTTACTGTGATATTTAATTTCTTACATAGGCTTACATAAAGTTCTATGTGATATACAAAAAGGTTTTTTATCATAGTACACACTCCTAAGGTTTGCCTATCCACCTATCTTTTTCCCCCATTCCATTTATCTGTCTATATAGTTATCTAGCTCTCTGTATCCTTCTTTATCTTTCTTTATTTTTCTTACTTTCTTTCTTTCTTTCTTTCTTTTTTTCTTTCTTCCTTCCTTGCTTCTTTCCTTCCTTCCTTCCTTCCTTCCTTCCTTCCTTCCTTCCTTCCTTCCTTCCTTCCTTCCTTCCTCTTCCCTCCTTCCTTCCTTCCTTCCATCCTCCCCTCCTTCCTTTCTTTCTTTCTTATTTTCTTCATTCCTTATTTTTTCCTTCTTTCTTCCTTCCTTCCTTTCATTCGTTCTTTCCTTCTTTCCTTCTTTCTTTCCTGGCATGTGTGCACTGTAAGCAATACATCAAGACTACAAGACTTGGCGAAATGTTGGATAGGTAGATAGATAGATAGATAGATAGATAGATAGATAGATAGATAGATAGATAGATAGATAGATAGATAGACAGAGATGGATAGGTAGAGAGAGAAAGAAAGAAAGTAAAGGGGGAAAAAAGAAAGAAAGAAAAGGGGGGAGAGAGAGAGAGAGAGAGATGAATAGATAGATAGATATAGACAGAGAGAGGGGAGAGAGACAGAGAGAGATAGATGAATGGATATATATATATATATATATATATATAGAGAGAGAGAGAGAGAGAGAGAGAGAGAGAGAGAGAGGTGAATGGGTAGATAGATAGATAGATAGATAGATAGATAGATAGAGATAGATAGATAGATAGATAGATAGATAGATAGATAGATAGATAGATATAGACAGAGAGATGGGTGAAGAGAGAAAGGGAGAAAGATGAATGGATGGATAAATATAGACAGAGAGAAGAGAGAGGGGTAAAGAGAGAGAGGGAGATGAATGGATAGATAGATATAGACAGAGAGAGGGGTAAAGAGAGAGAGATAGAGAGAGAGAGAGAGAGAGAGAGAGAGAGAGAGAGAGAGAGAGAGAGAGAGAGAGAGGGAAGATGAATGGATGGATAGATAAAGACAGAGAGAGACAGAGAGAGTGGGGGAGAGAGAGAGATAGATAGATAGATAGATAGATAGATAGATAGATAGATAGATAGAGAGAGAGAGAGAGAGAGAGAGAGATAGATAGATAGATAGATAGATAGATAGATAGATAGATAGATAGATAGATAGATAGATAGATAGATAGATAGATAGATAGATAGATAGATACAGAGAGATGGGAAGAGGGAGGGAGGGAGATAAAGAGAATTGAATATATGAGAGATACATGGATATTTCATTACACAATATAATATACACGATTATATATAAGACAGAGATAAGCAGAAAGATGATATTGAGAATTGTATACGCGTTACAGTTTATATTGGTGATACACACAATTATAAGTAAATAAAGATAAGTAAACAAAATGAAACACATAATACCCATTGATATATATAAGTGATAGATAAGACATAATAAAACAATATCCCAAATACATATATGAATATACTATAGATGATTTACATACATTTGTAATACATATACAACATTACACACCTTATTATCTCTGAGACCCATATATCTAGATATATATAAATATATATATATACATCTATATATCAATATAGATATATATGTGTGTATTCCATACAGCCAGGTCTAGGCGGTATCGATATAGTATAGATATAAAGTATAGTATAATATAGTATAGTATACTGTAGTATAGTATACAGATATAGTATAGATGATAGACATTAATGTGTAATAATCACAGCTAAGTACATAACATGAAGCCAACACTCCATATACTCAGGTATAGGCAGATAGTATAAGTATAGTATAGATGATATTCATCAATGTGTACTAAGCAGACGTGTATAAATAGATTATGGTCTCTGAGAGAGATTGTTATATATAAGTAATAGATAATACATATCAGTAATAGATAATACATATCAGTAATAGATACCATTCTATAAACTCAGGTACGATACACATAAATGAACTCCCCAGAATGGAGCTGGGGATCAGAAGTGTGACCTGGGAAGACATTGATACGGACACAATTGATCACATATTTGTGTAGAGGACAGATAAAGCCCCATGATAAGTCCATAGATAATATACATAATTGTATGTAATGAGTAGATATGCAGTGCAATAAACATTACAGCATGCATAGTGTATGTAAATGTTGGAGGAGACCATCCCTCCCATTAAGTGGACTCCCTAATGAAGCCCCCTCCAGTAATGAAGACCCCCCCCTCCCCCTCCCCCGGGCTCTTTAGATGTTTGGAGTGAATTAGGGAATGTGGATTTTCAGGGGAGTGACCAATAGCAGCGAGGCTCCGGCTGTGGGCGCTCTCTGATTGGCTGGCCGGGGGTTATTAGCTGTGTTCATGTCTAGTGAAGGGAGTCCAGCTGGCGCCAGGGCTGACATAGGATGCTGCGGGATGTTCTATGGGAGGCCAGAAACATAGAGGCTGCCATCTGAGTCACAGCCTCCCCTTCTCTGCTCTGCTCCTGGCTGGAGATCACACTGCACTCTACCGATCCTTCTCTGGGGACATCACAAGGCGACATTCCGCAGTAAGTATTCCTCTGCTGCTGCTGCTGCTGGCACCCAGATCTCTGCCCCTGCCAGCCTGCCTGCAACCACCATCCAGGGATCCAATGCCTCCTTATCGCCAGAGATTGCTCCTTCCTTGGATACAATTGTCTTCTTATATTTACAGACCGATCCAGTGTATGCTCAGCTCTGTCACTGCTTGTCATGTATGAGATCTGCTCTGTATTACAGGCATACCCCGCTGTACTATGTATCCTCAACTCCGCTACTGCTTCTGCAGGCGCTATAAGTGCCCCTGTGTAGTTCTACTGCCTTATGTATCATTAACCCTATGCACTATGTATCCACAACTCCGCTACTGCTTCTGCAGGCGCTATAAGTGCCCCTGTGTAGTGCTACTGCCTTATGTATCAGTCACCTTGTGTACTATGTATCCACAACTCCGCTACTGTTTCTGCAGGCGATACAAGTGCCCTGGGTAGCTCTGCCTTATGTATCAGTCACCCTATGTACTGTACTATGTATCCTCAACTCCGCTACTGCTTCTGCAGGCGCTATAAGTGCCCCTGTGTAGTTCTACTGCCTTATGTATCACTAACCCTATGCACTATGTATCCACAACTCCGCTACTGCTTCTGCAGGCGCTATAAGTGCCCTGTGTAGTGCTACTGCTTTATGTATCAGTCACCTTGTGTACTATGTATACTCAACTTCGCTACCGCTTCTGCAGGCGCGATTAGTGCCCTGGGTAGCTCTGCCTTATGTATCAGTCACCCTATGTACCCACAACTACGCTACTGCATCGGAGGCGCTATGATTACCCTTGGTAGCTCGCTTGCCTTATACTTTGTATTAGTTACTATGTCTATCCCAAACTTCGCTACTGCTTCTGAAGCGCTATGAGTACCCTTAGTAGCCCTACTGCCTTATACAATGTATCAGTAGACCCTATGTACTATGTGTCCACAACCCCGCTACTGCTTCTGAGGCGCTATGAGTAGCCCTCTGCTGCCTTCTACCAACTCTACCGGGGCTACACAACCTTCTCACAACAAGTACTTGTAAGTTATATCATCATGTCAGGACCCCCAACTTGTGTCATGATTAAATAATACCCCGGCCACTTTTTATTTATTGGCTCTCCTGAGTAATGCAATTTGCAGATCTCTACTTTTTTTGCAAGTTTTAATAATAACCCGGCTATTTTATATTATTATTATTATTATTATTATTATATTTTATATATATATATTGGCATCCCTCTGAAGTTTGAGCCTGAGCAGATCTGCTGTTTGGTGTGATTTATTAGTAACTGTCACTTCTTAAATAAAATGCATTCTGTGAAAATGCAAGAAGCACCATTGCTTGACATGACGTATTGGTAAGAGCGATGTTCAGGATGGATTGTTTTCAGCAGCATTGTTGAGTGACGATGTATTTACCATCACTTCTGCTTCATACATTGGCGACTTAGTGATACATTGTTATGGTGTCTGTGTAAAGATATTAATAGGAGTAGTATTATAGTGATACAAAATATATACACATTATTTCAGTGTATGTATTTTTTTCCCAATGTATGTATAATGTATTATTAGGAGCAGTGATATCAAGGATCTATATTTTATTATAATGTCTATGTAATATATAAATACAAACACACTATTAGTGTCTATATTATTAGGAGCAGTGTTAGTTATACCAAAGATCTATATATTATTATAGTGTCTATGTAAAATATATTAAAAAAACACATCTACACACTACTATACTGTCTATATAATATATTATTGGAGCAGAGTTATACCAAAGATCTATACATTATTATAGTGTCTATGTAAAATATATAAATACAACACATGTCTATATAATATATTATTAGGAGAAGTGGTATAGTGATACCAAGGATATTGACACTATGTAATATTAATACAAAATATCTCCACACTACTATTAGTGTCTATATAATATATTATTAGGAGCAGTGGTTTGGTGATACCAAGGCTCTAAACACTATGTAATATGTAGATAAAAAATATCTACACACTATTATAGTGTCTATATAACATATCATTCTAAACATTTTTAAAGTGAAGCAAAGTATTCACTATTAGAATGTCTATGTAATATATTATTTTACTCAGTATTATAGTAAAACAAACAAAAAAATCACTATTAGGATGTCTATGTAATATATTATAGGCAGTACTGTACTATACCCTATTTTGGTGTTTATGTAATATATTTTCGCCAGTATTTTAGTGAAACATAAAATCTATACACAATTATGGTGTAAGTCTAATCTAATATTGGCTGTATTGTACTGATACAAAGTATCTCTACATTATTTTGGTGCCTATGTAATATATTATTAGCAGTGTAATAGTAATACAAAGTAGTTAAACACTAGTGTCTATGTATTATTAGAAGTGGTATAGTGATACTTTTATGGTGTTTAGATAATAATATTATTAGAAGTTGGATTATAGTAATAAAAAATATTAAAACAAATATTTTGTAAGGGATACTATATTCATAGCAGTATTGTGATACAAGTGTTTATCTATCTATCTATCTATCTATCTATCTATCTATCTATCTATCTATCTATCTATCTATCTATCTATCTATCTATCTATAGATATGTATATATCTATCTAGTTATCTCTCTCTCTCTCTCTCTCTCTCTCTCTCTCTCTCCCTCTCTATGTATATATATATATATATATATATATATATATATATATATATATATATATATATATATATATTTCAGAAATTACAGGTAACATGTGCAGGCCTTTAGTGTTCTTTAAAGAAATACGTATATATACTCTTGATTTTTTTTATAGATACTGTGAATATCGACAGTATCTAATATATATAAACACACACACTGTGGTAGGGTCCTGGGGTCTAATATATTAGTAGCAGTATTATAGTGATACAAAATATTTATACACCATTATGATGTCTATGTAATATTTTATTAGCTGCTTTTAGTGTGGACGATGTTATCTTTTTGTAATAATAATGTTAGGAGTATTATAGTAACACAAAGTATCTGTCTGCATATTTGGTGGCTATGTAAAAATATTATTAGGTGCAATATTGCAGAGACACAAAGTATCACACTGTTTTGGTGCTTTTATTATATATTATTAAATAGATGTATTATAGTGATACAAAGTATCTATATACTTTGTGTTGTCTATGCAATGTTGTTATTATTAGTATTATGATGTCAGTGTATTGTGTGATTGGGGGGATTATTGTGGTGATATAAAGTATGGGAAGTGTCTCTGATATCTGGTTGTATCAGATTAATGACAGGGGATTTATTAGTGACCCTCTTTTTTTTATTCTTCTTCTACAGGTGCTCTTGGTCGATCTACAGGTCCCCAGGATTTAAGAGGAATTCACTTTCGCTTTCAGACTCCAGTGCCTGAAATAACAACCAGAAGTCATTTAACAGAAGTCTAGGACCCAAGGACTTTGGGTGTATTTTTGAACAAATGATGGAGGTGGCCACCGACCAGCCTCGCTGGATGGCACATCACGCTGTGCTCAATGGGCAGCACCCAGAGAGCCACCACCCCGGACTGGCACACAACTACATGGAACCAGCTCAGCTGCTGCCCCCCGATGAGGTGGATGTGTTTTTCAACCATCTGGATTCCCAAGGAAATCCCTACTATGCCAACTCTGCCCATGCCAGGGCAAGGGTCTCCTACAGCCAGGCACATGGTAAGACCCCCTACGCTTCTATATAGGTGTGCGCTATATGCACAGTATGCGTGTTCTCTGTGCACTTCCTCGTTCTGAGAAGCAGCAGACAGTAACCCCAGAGGGAGTATATATGGATTCTAGACACAATTGTGTTATTTTCTTGTCTGGGACTCGATTTAGACAACCCCAGAAAGTGGCCACTGCAAGCACAGAGATCCTTACACAATTATGGAGTGAGCAGAACGATACGTAAATGAGGGGGGGGGGGGTGTCCCATAAAATAAGGAAGTGGAACTAACCCTAAAAAATGAAATAGGAAGAATTATGTGCGGTTCTTGGCAGAGAAGCTAACTCTCATTTTAATTCTATGGGCCTATGGTGGTGTGACTGTCTGCGCTAAGCCTCGGGTGATGGTCTGTTGGGGAATCCTTTATCAGTTCTTATATTTGCTTTTAATTATAATTTTATTTTTTTCGAAGTAAGGGGGAAGGGCAATTTGTGTGTTCTGTATATTTTGTGTCTTTAGCTCATTTGTGCCAAAAAGTAACCCAGCCATAGTGACTTCATAAAGGAATTCATAGGGGACATGGACACTAATTAGAACTATTGTGTATGATACAAATTCTATATGGAGACACATTTTGTAGATTGGGGGTCATGTTGCAGAATTGTGTGGACCTGTATATTTATGTTATGTGTTTTGTAGCTTTGAGACCATGTGGCTTATATGCATACAGATATATATATAATTAGATACTGTAGATAATCACAGTACTGTATCTAAAAAAAAAAATCAAGAGTATATATACTTATTATTTTAAATAACACTAAAGGCCTGCACATATTACCTGTAATTTCTGAAAGGTGTGCATATATAATATGAAAGTATAAGAACAGACAAATAACACCCCCAACCCTATAATAATTAGTGATTCAGGTGTCATTTGTGCAAGCAAATGTACATGACATATTAATATATATTATCTACATTATTGTATAGATAGGTGTGTAAATAGTGATTGCCATGCATGCACTTCACACACACACACATAGAGATATAACACGAATATATCCAAAGCATATTTCATCTAAAATTGAGACAGTAATTATATATATATATATATATATATATATATATATATATATATATATATATATATATATATATATATATATATAATTACTGTCTCAATTTTAGATGAAATATGCTTTGGATATATTCGTGTTATTTGTGTTATATATATGTATGGCTGTTGTAGATCAACTTTACATTATGTTTGGTGTAGGTCATACGTGTATTTATATATATATAGTTGTGGGATGTGGATGCCATCTGACTGATGCCCTTGTCCTGTTGTGCCCACAGCTCGCCTGACTGGTAGCCAGATGTGCCGACCACACATCCTGCACAGCCCTGGACTTCCTTGGCTGGAAAGTGGCAAGTCGGCCCTGAGTGCTGCCCACCATCACAACCCCTGGACAGTCAGCCCATTCGCCAAGACCCCTCTGCACCCCTCTGGCGGCTCCCTGTACCCTGGTGGAGGCTCCTCGGGGGGCCCATCTTCTTCCCACTCCAGCCCGCACCTGTTCGGCTTCCCCCCTACCCCACCCAAGGACGTGTCCCCCGACCCTGGCAGCGCAGCCTCCCCAACCTCCTCTCGGTTGGAGGACAAGGACAGTATCAAATACCAGGTGTCCCTGTCTGAAGGGATGAAGATGGAGGGGGGCAGTCCCCTGCGGAGCAGCCTGGGACACATGGGCTCTCAGTCATCTACCCACCACCCTATCCCAACCTACCCATCCTATGTACCGGCACCACACGAGTACAGCAGCGGTCTCTTCCACCCTGGCAGCTTGCTGGGGGGACCAGCTTCCAGCTTCACCCCAAAACAGAGGAGCAAGAGCAGATCGTGTTCAGGTGAGAGCCTTACCTTTTCTTGTTACCTGCCTATCCTAATCTTATGGTCATGTTCACCTGTCATTGGTTGATCAATAACATGTCAAGACAATCTTCTCTTTATTCCCTAGGCCTAGACCAACATATGACCATCCACCCCATAATCCAGTCCACACTGATTATCAATAACCCCTACACTCATCCACATAGACACGATGCCCAACCAATAATCAATACCTGATAAGCACTTCATACCTACAGAGATAATTTAATCCTAACCATTTCACATTGTGCCCAGTTATCTAAAGATCAATCAATATCTTATAAGCTCACCGACCTTAATATACACAAAGATGTATCAATACCTGGTCAGCTCATACCCACCGATATTATCAATACTTAACCAGTCATCCTACACACATGATCAATAGCAATGCATCATTTGTTCCTCCATATCCACAGCTTTACAAATAAATGTCTTTAATATACTTGTGAGTAACCAGATCAATAACCCATTTACAGACCCTTTCACTATACATTGACCCACCTAATCCACCTTGGTGTCCTCTCCTTGTCATTGCTAGGGACTTTGCCATTGCTATTAAATGTCATATGTACACAGAGCTGCCTGTGCAACACACTAGCAAGTAGCATGTATTTGTTACAACAGGATCACATCTAAATGGACATTAGGTATACATAGGTAGCACAGGCAACAAGGCTGATTGACTAAGGGAGTTGAGAATGTGAAGATTGTTATGCAAGCATGTACTGAGGAAATAAGCAGGATTTTTTTTTTACACAATTGGGTAATTAAATAGAAGGTTCACTTTTTTTTTTTTTTTTGAGTGAACATTTTTAACTCCTATAGTAAATCAGCCTCAGTGCATGGTGAAAAAAACACTGCAGGTCTATGACATCATGCCTTTAGAACCTGGGTGGGTGAGTGTAGCTTCAGGGCTGGGGTAATAGATTAAATATGACATTATTATTATTACATTCTACCTGCAGGGCTACAGTGCTAGACTTCCCAATGTGTCTTCATGAATATACATGAATGTTTGCTAACCTTAGGTATCTGCACATGTCTTAAAAGTGCACAGTAATATAAAATAATAATAATAATAGTATATATATACTATTATTATACTAATAATATATATATATATATATATATATATATATATATATATGCACCTTTACGACTAATACATATAGCTAATAAAAAAAATATTATATTTGGTATATATATATATATATATTATATATATATATATATATATATATATATATATATATATATATATATATATATATATATATAAAGGTATCTATAAGTATTAAAGGTGCACAGTAGTATGTGTGTGTGTATATATATATATATATATATATAATCATCACAATAATAAAAATTATAATTGTCATTATTATTAATATTATTAATGCTACTACGATTATATATATAAAAAAATCATCGTAGCAGCATTAATAATAATGACAATTATTATTTTTATTATTATGATAATGGAGTGTGGAATCTTTACAATATTGTGTAACTTCAATGATCCAATCATGTGCAGATGATATCATTAAACAGGAATTAGCATTTTTACCTGATTGGCTAATTGAAGTGAATAGTAACATATTGTGAAGATTCTCAACACTATTAGTAAACCAACCCAAATGTGGGGCTTTTTAAGGGGAACCTTTGCATTATAAATTCTCAAAAACAGGTGAAATGTTTATGTTTTGAAATGTAACCAGCTTTGTGCAGAATAGTGAAAATTAAAATTAAATGATATTAATGAATATACTGCATTTTTAATTTAATTTTATTTAAAAAACATTTTTTTTTTAAAGTGAAAGTATATTTTTGCAAGCTGTTTACTAAAAAAAAAAAAAAAAATTGACCCAGACAAGAACACCAAGTGTTTTATATTTACTTTTATAAAAAACAAAAAAAAAAAAAAAAACACTTGGTGTTACACTAACTTTCCTGTTCAGATTCAAGTGAATGCAATACTTTACATCTGAGTTGGCTTGAAGAGATTTCCCCACATTGCAGGGGTTGCAGTTTACACAATTACTTGCGTGTAAAAAAAATGACTAATGCATAAACACAAAAGAAAAATTCGTGACTGATTGATTGTTTTTGTAGAAATTTAAACCCTCCAGTCCTGCTTCCTGCCTCCAGATCAGGGCAGAGGGTGGACACTTACTTGTCTGCAGCTTTCTGCTTTTAAAATTCCTTAACTGGAATACAATGAGCAATTGCTGGATATTTTTTTTTCTCAGGATCACTCAATAAAATAATAATAATAATTCTGCATTAATAAAAAAAAAAATATCAAACTTTCAAAATTCCTTAACTGGAATACAATAATCAAATGCTGGATCTTTTTTTTTTTTTTCAGGATCACTCCATAAAAAAAATAATAACAATAATAATTCTGCATTAATAAAAAAAAATTATATCAAACTTTTAAAATTCCTAAACTAGATTACAATGAGCAATTGCTGGATCTTTTTTTTTTTTTTTTTTTAGGATAACTCAGATAAACCAGATTTTTCTTACGTTGTAAATTTCACTTTTGTTGATTTGTTACAAAGACATTTATTGAAATGTCTGAATTAAATTGTAACAATCAGATAGGAGATGTAACAGATAAAAAGAAACATACATAGAATATATTGTAGTGTATGAAAAATACGGTTGTTTTCAAAGGCTAATAAAAAATAAATAATAACAAGTCTGGGTTTCTAGTATTTTTGTGCAAATGTCAGGCAGCCAAATGAATGTTGCGTCTAAAATGAAATGTCGCAGGTCTATTTATTGTTGATTGCTGTAATGTGTGCGATTTTTGTGTGCGATTTTTTTTGTGTTTGTGAAGGACAGTGCAAAAATATTGTGAATTTGTTTTTAAAGAAAGAAATCCGGTTTCTTCGTGTTTCCATTTAGAAGGGAGAGAGTGTGTCAACTGTGGAGCTACAGCCACCCCATTGTGGAGGAGAGACGGGACCGGCCACTACCTCTGTAACGCCTGTGGGCTCTACCACAAAATGAACGGTCAAAACCGACCACTCATTAAACCGAAACGGCGACTGGTAGGTGCCAGCCAGTGGGCATTGGGGGGACAAGGGCTCCTTTCATGCATTGTTTATTTTTTATTATATTTGTCTTTTTCATTGACTGTAAAATAACCATGACCTAAAACAATTGTCTATAAAAAAAAGCAGCTCTACTAAAGCATTTACTCCATTGAACATCTTGTCTGCAAAGCTAACAATCTACTTTAAGGGATGGTAAGAGACAGGGCAATGCCAAACCTGCTATGTTGCTGAACCTAGTCCAGGACATTTTCAGTACATTTTATGAACATGGTCATTCAAACCACTTGGCTGCAGAGCTAGAAATCTACTTTAAGGAATGGTTAGGGACAGGAAAATACCATCATTTACACCACTGAGCATCTTGTTTGCAAAGCTAACAATCTACTTTAAGGAATGGCAAGGGTCAGGCTAATGTCATAGCTTGCTATGTGGCTAAAATGGTTCCAGATAGTTTTTAGTACAATTTAGGAGCACAGCCCTTTAAATCACTTGGCTGCAAAGCTAGCAATCTACTTTAAGGAATGGTTAGGGACAGGTCAATGTCATAACGTGCTATGTGGCTAAAATGGGATTTTTTTTAGTACAATTTAGGTCCTTTAAATCACTTGGCTACAGAGCTAGCAATCTATTTGTGGAAATGGCAAGCGGCGGCGACATTATTATAATTTATTCCAGTGAGCAATCTTGTTTGCAAAGCTAGCAATCTATTTTTGGAAATGGCAAGCGGCCATTATTATAATTTATTCAAGTGAGCAATCTTGTTTGCAAAGCTAGCAATCTAGGGACAGGTGCATGTCATAGCTTGCTATGTGGCTGAAACTGGGTCAACATGTTTAGCACAGCTTTAGGAACATGGTCCTTTAAACCACTTGGCTGCAGAGCTAGCAATCTACTTTAAGGAATGATTAGGGACAAGAACATTGCCATAATTTACTCCATTGAGCATCTTGTTTGTAAAGCTAAAAATCTACTTTAAGGAATGGCAAGGGACAGGTCAATGTCATAACTTGCTATGTGGCTAAAAAATTTTAAGTACAATTTAGGAACACAGTCCTTTAAATCACTTGGCTGCAGAGCTAGCAATCTATTTTTGGGAATGGCAAGAGACGGTGACATTATTATAATTTATTCCAGTGAGCATCTTGTTTGCAAAGCTAGCAATCTAGGGACAGGTGAATGTCATAGCTTGCTATGTGGCTGAAACTGGCCCAACATGTTTAGCACAGCTTTAGGAACATGGTCCTTTAAACCACTAGGCTGCAGAGCTAGCAATCTATTTTTTGGGAATGGCAAGGATCATCTTGTTCGCCAAGCTAGCAATCTACTTTAAGCAATGGCAAGGAATAGGAACAATGTCACAATTTACTCCATTGAGTATCTTGTTTGCAAAGCTAACAATCTAGTTTAAGGAATGACAAGGGACAGGGGCAATATCATAATTTATTCCAGTGAGCTTCTTGTTTGCAAAGGGAGGTGAATGTCATAGCTTGCTAAGGCTGAAACTGGTCCAGATCCTTTTTATTACAGATTAGGAACATGGTTCTTGAAATCACTTGGCTGCAAAGCTAGCATTCTATTTTCATAAATGGCAAGAGACAGGGACAATATCACACTTAACTCCATTAAGCATGTTGTTTGCAAAGCTAGCAATATACTTTAAGGAATGGCAAGGGACAGGGGCAATATCATAATTTATTCCGGTGAGCATCTTGTTTGCGAAGCTAGCAATCTAGTTTAAGGAAATGACAAGGGATAGGTAAATGTCACAACTTGCTACATGGCTGAAACTGGTCCAGATTATTTTCAGTATGGATTAGGAACATGGTCCTTTTAACCACTTGGCTGCAGAGCTAGCAATCCGTTTTTAGGGAATAACAAGGGAAAGGGAAAGGGAGGCTACCATCATTTACCCCATATAGAGCACCTTGTTTTCAAAGCTAGCAATCTACTTTAAGGAATGGCAAGGCACAGGTCAATGTGGTCACTTGCTATGTGGCTGGTTCAGATAATTGTCAGTACAGTCTAAGATCATGGTCCTTCAAATGAATTGACTGCAGAGCTAGCAATCTGTTTTAAGGAATGGCAAGGGAAATACCATACTTTACTCCTTTGATCATCTTGTTTGCAAAGCTATTGCACAGAATGGCATGGGGCTTGCTATGTTGCTGAACCTAATCCAGATCATTTTCAGTACAGTATAGGAATATGGTCCTTTAAATCACTTGACTGCAGAGCTAGCCATCTGTTTTAAGGGGTGATAAGCAATATGATATTGTTTTTTTTAATGGTTAATGTGATCTGTAAAATGTTAGGGATGCGTGCCAGTGTTTGTCAGCAGAGCTAGCAGTCTTTTTTATGTGACGTGTTAGAGCTGATTTTACTAAAGGAGATGAAAATCTTTGCAACATTTGGTTGATTTACTAAAAGAATTGGCAATCTTCACTCAAATTATTGTGCTAATATTTACTTCAATTATCAAATAATGTGAAGTGCACATTCTTGTTGACTTTAAATAACCAATTATGTTCAGATACTTGAATATTCACACCATTTTTGAGTGAAGATTCACAACTCCTTTAGTAAATCAGCCAAAGTGTATGAAGTTTCTCAAGCCCTGAACCCTTTAGTTACATATATGCCCGTCTTGTACCCTTTTGATTGCAGAGCTTATGACCCATTTTGGGACAGGGTAGGGTATAGATGACCTGTCTTCTATCAGTTACAGAATATCATAGCTTCCATTTAATGCAGACCAGTCTACAATTACAGGAGGGGTGATGTAGTTTTTGGGCTGCAGAGCTGACAGTCTATCCATACAGATAGCATTTCATGCAGAGAACTCTACATGCACTGGTTTGGTGGTGTAGTTTTTTGGGCTGCAGAGCTGACAGTCTACCTATACATATAGCATTTCATACAGACCAGTCTACATGCACAGGTTTGGTGGTGTCGTTTTTGGGCTGCAGAGCTGACAGTCTACCTATACAGATAGCATTTCATGCAGACCAGTCTACATGCACAGGTTTGGTGGTGTTGTTTTTGGGCTGCAGTCGATTTGTACAGATAGCATTTACAGAGCTGACAGTCTACCTATACAGCTGGCATTGTAGACCAGTCTACATGCACAGGATGGGTGTTGTATTTTGTGTGCTGCAGAGCTGACAGTCTATCCACATAGATAGTCTATACACAGCTATTGTATAAATAATCCAGGATTATTTTGGGTTTGTACCTGTGCACTAATGACCCTACATACCTACAGAGCTGTACAGGAGACCACTGTATGATTCTGGTCGGTTCTGGCTGATGCCAGTAATTGACTTAAAGGGGATTAATCACGGATCAGCTCTTCCCATACCCAAGATTGATGTGTTTGTTTTCAGTGTGGTTTCACATCTTCCAATTCATCAGACCTGGTGACATACAGCAGTCTTTACGTTGCTCATGCAGCCTTGCACTGACCTTTGCTTGGGGGGGGGTCACTTCCAGTAAATGGTGACTCTACCTGCAACACCAACAGTTTATTGTCCCTCCCAAAGCTAAGGGTTAAAGACAACGGACAACTGACTTAAGCTTCCCCCTCCAGGGCAAATACCTAATAAACGGCTAAGCATTCTGTTTATTGCCCTGGGGGGGGGGGGGGGCAAATATAGAACCCCCCCAAGTGTACAGCAAAGGGCAGCAAGCCATCACAAGCCAGAAATCTACCTTTAGATACTAAAGTGTACAGCAAAGAGCAATAAGCCAGAAATCTTAATTAGCGGCCGTATTTTGATCAGCAGGTCATGCTTAGTTTTAAATGCGGGTGGGGAACTACAAGTTCCAGCATGCCTGGAGCTCTCTGAATTTGAGAGATCCACATCTGCTGGAGAGACAGGCTACTAAAGTATTTTTTTTATTCGGAACTGCAAGTTCCAGCATGCCTTGAGCTCTCTGAATTGGACAGATCCACATCTGCTGGAGAGACAGGCTACTAACGTTTTTTTTTTTCTGATTCGGAATGTCGTTCAGATCATGAGAATGTCGCAGATGCGATCCAATTGCGAAACAATTAGCAAACTCGACTGCAAAGGCTCCTAATAGCAACAAAAAGTCCCTTTTTCCTTATCAGCCTCATAAATCAGGGGAACCACCCCTGGCTTAATGGGTCTTTCTAAAGGACATGGAGTCATTTCACTTGTGTAGTCTACAAATTGTGCGAAGTATTTTTTTTTTTCTTTTCTTTCTCTCTCCCTTTTTTTTCTGCACTACTCAGACAATCCATGGATTTTTTTTTTTTTTATAAGCTATTCATTTTCCATGGAGTCACCTACACTTTGTATTCAGGACCTTTTCTCTTTGTTGTAATGGCAACATCTGATCTCATGCTACAAGTTTCCTATCCGGATATCTGCACTGGGCTGATAAGGAAACCTAGGCCCTCTGTTTCCGGACATAAAAAAATAAAAAATTAGAGTTTACCCTAGGCGAGGCCAGGCTGTTTTCGAATGTCCAATACTTTGCAAATATTGCTGCTGAGTTTAAGAATTATAATTGTTTTTTTTTTTTTTTTTGTACAGCAGCAGGGCTTTGTTTTCTTGGAAAGGGAGCAGTCTGGTTAACCGTTTCAGCGCTGGCTTGGGATAGAGGGGCAGTTGGAAATTCTTGGAGAAAAATGTGGGACTTGCTGATGTGGAAGGGGAATTCCTCTGAGTCACCTTGCTGGAGAACAGCTCTTCTCTGGCTAATTGACTTTCAAGCTTAGTAGGCTGGAATCCCTGGTGGGGGCATTGTTAAGAAGCTTGAAAAAACAAATTATTAAGGACTTTGAAATGATGGAGCACATCCTTTCCTTACAGACAACCCCCCCCCCCCCCCCCTCCAAGTCCCAATTTAATGTCATATTTTAGATATAAAGGACAATGCTGGGGGGAACTGTGTAGGTATATAAAATATTATTATGCAGGATTTATAAAGCGCTAACAGTTTGTGCAGCAATTTACAATGTAGAGGGGGGGGGGGGGCAGTACAATTACAACACAATTCAATACAGAAGGAACAGGAGGACCCTGCTTGTTGAGCTTACACTCTAAAGGAGGTGTACAAAAAGTAATAGCTGTAAGGGACAATCTGATGGAGGTGGCCCTTTTTGCTGCCCGCTTTGACCCTTTTATTTGTGCATATATATGGAAGCACACCCTTTCCTTACAGACAACCCCCCCCCCCCCCTCCTCCAAGTCACAATTTAATGTCATACTTTAGATATAAAGGACAATGCTGAGGGGAACAGTGTATGTTTTAATGTCATATTTTAGATATAAAGGACAATGCTGGGGGCAACTGTGTAGGTATTATATAAAATATTATTATGCAGAGTTTATATAGTGCTAAAGCCGTGTACACACGATCGGTCAAACCGATGAGAAGGGTCTGATGGACCGTTTTCATCAGACCAAACCGATCATGTGTGGGCACGACCATCGGTTAAAAATCCACGCATGCACAGAATCAAGTCGACACATGCTTGGAAGCATTGAACTTCATTTTTTTTCAGCAAGTCATTGTGTTTTAGGTCACTGCGTTCTGACACAATCGTTTTTTTTTAACCAATGGTGTGTAGGCACGACTGACCATCAGTCAGCTTCGTTGGTTAACTGATGGAAAAATCCATCAGATTGTTCTCATCGGTTTGACCGATCGTGTGTACAGGGCATAACAGTTTGTGCAGTACAATTACAATACAGTTCAATACAGAATGATAAGGAGGGCTTTGCTCGTGGAGCCAGCACTACTTTTGGCGATTTCGGGTGCGACTTGCATAGACATCCGTGCATGAAGTCGCGCAGATATCTTCAAATTCAACCTGAAGTTGCACTGACATGTACCTTTGAAGTTGCAGGGTTTCAAAGCCGCATTCAATGTGAACGAAGGTTTATAGCAGCAAAGTGGCGACCTCTTCAAACATACCGCAGCTTTAAAATTTTCTGACTGCGTCTATGCATTGGCATCAGGCTAGTCAGCACTTAACACCTTTGCCGTTACCATGTTGATCCCCATTACAACAGATCACTCCCGAAGTCCAAATTCTTGAGTGATTTTCATGTAAAATCAGTACTTTAGGATGTTTGTAGCAGTGAGGCAGTCAAGTTCCAGCATCTCACCCTCTGGGAAAAAAAAACATTTAATTCTCCATCTGAGAACAAGCCCAACAGTACAAGGGAAAAGTAGTCCCATTGCAGTTGGAATGCTGTTTATATGATCAATGCAGTGTCCATGTTTCTTAAGGTGCACATAAGCCATGATCACAGGGCTGTCTTAATGAGAGGGCACACCTGGGCACTGCCCCGCCCCAGCTGCATGGAGGGCCCCTGCCCTTTCGCCAAAGCAGCTGGTCCTTGAGCCTGGGCTGCTCCTCTACATCCCAGTTATCCCCCAGCACTCTGACCCCTCTACACCCTAGATATCCCCTACCTCCTACCTATTTGATTTCTGTTTACCTGCGCTGTCTCCATTGTAGGGGCCCCAGAGCATTACTTTGCCCAGGGGCCCATGATGCATGATCAGTCAATGAAATTGTAAAGTAAAAGGTTGGATTCTGTAAAGTATGGTTTAATGAGCATGTACACACGTATGCGCTCCCGGTAACGCGTGTTGACACAGCACAAGATAAGGTGCTGGATATATGCAATGGCCGTCCATTCTGAATGGCACTCCAATGCCACATGTTCACGCTCATGAGTTGCGGAGTTCAATGTTGCCCAAACAAATAGTGTGTATGTGTTTTTATGCATTGAGGATTGTTAAGATTTAGAAAACACAATTTAAAATAAAAGTCACAATGAAAAATCACATTTTTATATTGTGTGTGACTTCGTAAGTAAAAACGGCATTCACGGAAAAGGTTGCCGGGTTTCTGAAGACTGGTATTATTTTGTGTTATTTTTGCCCAGTCTATTGTTCACTTCTTCCTTAATTAAATGTGTAATTGTTTTTGCTATCCGTGAACACGAATGACCTATATTGATCCATCTCTCCACAGTCAGCAGCAAGACGAGCAGGCACCTGTTGCGCAAACTGCCAGACGACCACAACGACCTTATGGCGACGAAATGCTAACGGAGACCCAGTGTGTAACGCCTGCGGATTGTACTACAAGCTGCACAATGTAAGTTGCCCCGGCCATTTCCTGAACGTCATTTCTAAGCTTGGCTTGGTAGAAATTGAATAGGATTGGTTTCTGTTGGGTGTTTCCCCTGGGGGATGTCCACCCCCCCCCCCCCCCACGACCACCATTCACCCTCTAGCATAGCAATGCCCCATCCAATATGGCTTTACAATGCGGATAGCTTGGCTTCTACATCTCTGTGACACCGAAGGGAGATGGGCAGACAATGGCCACACATTCTCCTCTTTCAATTTGTTGGAAGTTAATCATTTAACCCTTAAACAGCTGGCTTAGACCTCCTACATAGGGTTTTTTTTTTTAACTATTTAACACAGTTTGTATTCCTTTAGTAGCATTTGTCCCTACTCTATTTGTAATAGTCTACATAAAGTCCTGCTGCCAAAAAATCTTTGCACGTAAAAAAATAAAAGGATAATGAAATTTGACTTTAGCACTGCATCTATACCAATATCCTTGTGCTTAGGCTCTTAGTTAAACAACATCGGAAAATAATTATTATGTATCTCACGTTACAGTGCAAAGGTGTCAGCTTTGTACTACAATTACCATGGCCTGGCCAAAACAGATATTACTTATTCAATTACATGTTAAATGCCAACTTAGTGGATCAAATCTCATTTACCTGAGTAGTTAAGTGTTGGCCTCAGCAAGGGTCAAATTTTCAGTTATAGGTGGACGCGGGAAAGCTGGACATTTGAGGGCCTTCTCATACCTATTATGGAGCTCCCTACATGGAGCACCCTACTCCAATCCCACTTTTCTATCTGCATTTTTTTTGTAAACATAAATGAAATTATATTTAACAATGAAGATGTCCTAATTCCTCCCAACTATGCCTGGGAAGAGCAAAGAAACTCAAGTTCTGAGATCTTCTCCTCAGAAGCCATAGTGAGTGAAGACAAGCAGTGAGCTATCTAATTATTTAAAGAGTACCTGTTGCATTCAGATAGTGTAAGCCAGCCTTTCTTAACCTTTTCAACTCAAGAGGAAATAACTTTCAGGTCTCAGGGAACCCTGGTAAACATGACTATATCTACAACCCATGATACATAGTGTGATGGTCAGTGGGAAGAATGCTCCTTATATTGGTGGTCATTGGGAAGAATTTCCCCCTTAGGCCTCGGACACACGACCGAGAAACTCGACAGAATCCATCAAGAAACTTGGTGGGAGAGCTTTTTTGCCGAGGAAAACGGTTGTGTGTATGCTTTTCATCGAGAAAACTGTCAAGGAACTCGACGAGGAATAAAGAGAGCAAGCTCTCTTTTTCCTCGACGGGAGTCTCAATTTCCTCGTCGTGTTCCTCGACGGAAACACGTTGGTGTGTATGCTTAGAAACCCGCGCACCTTCGGTAAAAGTAGCGTTTGTAATGGAAATAGCACATTTGTCACGCTGTAACAAACTGAAAAGTGAAAATCGTCTCTTACCAAACTTTGAGATTGAGATTGAGATTAGCAAAAGCAGCCCCAAGGGTTGTGCCAGTGGAATCGAACTTCCCCTGCCGTTGTATATGTGTTGAAGTCACCGCGTTTGAGAACGACAAGATTTGGTCTTGACTGTGTGTATGCAAAGACAGCTTGTCGACAAGCCTAACAAAGAACTCGTCGAGGAAAACGATGTGTCTTTTCCCACGAGTTCCTCGGTCGTGTGTAAGAGGCCTAAGACTAACCCAATATTTAGCGGCTCTACATAGTAAAAGCAATATAATGTAACGGTTGTCACTGCACAAGTGTTACGTACTCATGATATTTTTACTTTGTTTTAATAAAGAATGTAGCTGCATGCTCCTCTGCCCTGAAATTGTTTTTTCTATGTATTGTTCTTTCAGAGAACAGTTCTGACATCAGTTCTGTGGGGGGATTCACATGCTCCGAACATGGTTTAGATTAGCCAGTTCATGATGTTCTTGTATTTTGTTACAGGTGAATAGGCCCCTGACCATGAAAAAGGAAGGAATTCAGACCAGGAATCGGAAAATGTCCAACAAGTCCAAGAAAAACAAGAAAGGATCAGAGTGTTTTGAGGAACTTTCCAAGTGCATGCAAGAGAAGTCTTCTCCTTTCAGCGCGGCGGCCCTGGCCAGTCACATGGGGCCCATGGGTCACTTGCCTCCCTTCAGCCACTCCGGCCACATTTTGCAGACGCCGACCCCTATCCACCCTTCCTTTGGGCACCCACACCCATCCAGCATGGTAACAGCAATGGGATAAAAAAATAAAAATACAGACTTCTGCAGACTTGAACTCGAGCATGTGGGCATTGCCTGGGTTTTAGGCGCCCAAATCCTCCTAAGAAGACAATGGAGAAGTGTCTTGCACCTCGTCTGTTGCATCAGATAGGCCTTTGCACTGGACTTAAGCAGGACCTTTTTGGTGGGACTAGATAAGCACTTTCCTCCCTCCGGACTGGAAATTAAAAATAAAAATAAAAAAAGGAATAATCTGTTTTCCACTGACCAACTCACAGTGAAGGTAAAAAAAATAAAAAAGGTGGACATAGCGGGCTTTTATCTTTTTTTTAATTATTATTATTACTGTGAATATTGTAAATATGTTAACCGTCTCTTGTGGGTGAAAAGGACCCAGTGATTGATGATGCTGGATTTGTACTGCAGACTCATTTCAAATGGACAACTTTATATATTAAAAAATATTAAAATTATAATGCTTAATTTTAAAAGAAAAAAAAAAATATTTATTTTTGCTCCTGATGTTTTTTTTTTTTTAAATTGCATCACTGGCCTCGTCATGAGGTCATCTGGCCTGTAAGCTTTACTCTTTTTTTTTTTTTTTATGTGTTGCCACCCTTCTTGGACTAGACCACCACAACATGCTTGACCTGAGTTTAACCCCTTCTGCTGCTGGAAGGCTGTCGGTGAAGAGGTCTTAGAATAAGAGACCATGAAAGAAAACATTGAAAATTATTTAATGTGGTTCTTTTTAAGTGATTGCACCTGGTTTTAAGGTTTTGAGGCTTTTTTTTTTTTTCTAAATTAAGATACTCATTGGCTTTGTTTCTCAACATTCTTTGGGTTCACATGCAAGGTTGTCTTACAATACAACATGCTTTCCTTAAATCTTAAAAAAAAAAAAAAGTCTCTAAACTTAGCTAGCATAATTCAAAATGGCTTCTTTGTTTTACTGTAAGATTGTTAGCTCTTTGAGCGAGCGAGATTAAATCCAGGAACGCTTTCACTGTCTTTGTAACTATCAACCAAACTTTTCTGGCGCTAAAAGTAATTGACTCAAAAAGCAAAAAAAATTCTGGCGTTATATGAAGCCAGCGCTGAAAAAAAAACCTACACATGGCATGTAACTGAAAACATGTATGATCACCAAAGACCAAATGTTTTTGTTTTAAAAATGTAATAATGTGACCGTGTAACGTATTAAATGCTTAACCCATCCCCACCCCTTTCCAAAGCATTCTACTGTTAACAACTTAACATAATGTCATTATGTATATATTATTTAAATAAAGAGAGCAAACCTGGGTGGTGGAAAAATATAGCTATAGACAGTGAACTAAATCTTGTATCTAATGGCAGATGTACAAAAACATTTTTTTTTTTGTAATGAACATTCCAGCCTTGGCAATTATGTAAAACAAATATAAATTGCAGTCATTTCATTAAACAATGTATTTAGGGGCCAACTCAGATTAGAAAAAGGCTTAAAAAAAAAAAAAAAGGTCAAGGGGACAGGCTTAGTTGACTTACGTGTGACGGTTAAAATTAAATCAGAAAAAAAAAGAATTGCTTGCTGGGGTTTGTGCCCAATGTTAAAATGTGGTCCTTTAAAATTTCTTTAAACTCTTAATAGCCAGAAAATTCATCAGGAATTTATTCTGATGATTTGGCTGTATAAAGGGTTAATGCTTAATGGTACAAGCTGTACATTATTTTGTACCTTTTTTTTTTCATTTTTTTTTAAGGGTGGGTGGGGTACAGGAACATATTACTGATACAAGAGTAACTGAATAGTGCAATATCTTGCCAGCCTGCAGTTTGTATCTGGGGGCCCAGAAATAAATTATTTTGTATCGGTAGCCGCATAAAATTATACAGTATTTTTTTTTACATTGTTTTGATTAGTGACCTTAAGTTATTGTTGATTCTGTACACCATGTTTATATATTGTCTGTAAAAAAAATTGTATGCTATCCTCCCATTCAATGAAGGTGAATACTAAAAATAAAAGGAACTTTTTTGTGCAATCTGGTCTCTGTCTGTTTTATATATTTATTGCTTTAAAATTATGAATTTCTTAAGTCATAAAAAAATAGATATTTTTTCACAATTGAATTAAGATGCTCAGGGTTTATTTATTTGAACATTAAAGTATGCTAAATGTTTATGTTTAAATTAAATATTTCAATAATAAATTAATTGGTCCCAGTCTTATATATATTTATTGCTTTAAAATTATGAATTTTCTTTGGTAATAAAAAAAAAAAAGTAATACAAAAAAAACGTTAAAATAAAATTCAACCACGCGTGCTCTGTTGATTACACCCGGTGAAGCATTTTAAGATTATAAGTTGTTGAATTAGGATGCTCAGGGTTTATTTATTTGAAAATTAAAGTATGCAAAATGTTTATGTTTAAATGAAATATTTCAATATTAAATTAATTGGTCTCAGTCTGTTATATATATTTATTGCTTTAAAATTATGAATTTTCTTTAGTCATAAAAAAATAAAAGATTTTTTTCTTCACAAAAGTAATGGAAAAAAACCTTTCAAATAAAATTCAACCACACGTGCTCTGTTGAGTACACCCGGAGAAGCATTTTAAGATTATAAATTGTTGAATTAGGATGCTCAGGGTTTATTTATATGAAAAATAAAGTATGCTAAATGTTTATGTTTAAATGAAATATTTCAATATTAAATTAATTTATTACAGCGAGGAAATAGCCAAGCTCAGATTTCAGGACTTTTATTTTTAATTTTTCTGCTCTGCTGTACGTATGAATGGCTTGATCATGAAATCATTATTTTGACAGTTGACTTATTATCGTATTTTATTTAACAGAATCAAATTGACATAATTCTGTTGGCATGAGATTGATTTAAGTTATGTTACAAAATTTCTGAATTGATATGCATATAGTTTTGCATGAGCTAATATTAAATTATATTTAATAAGTAGCCCTCTTTATTTTACTGGTATGTGTGGTCAAATTTTAGTCCGTCAGTCTTAAAGCCAATAGCACTATAGGAAATTATTGAATATATCTCAGGTCTTGGTCCATGCAATATGCAAAATGCGTGTGCAAGATATTATTTTTTTTTCTTTAAAATTTCCACTTTGTTATCTGATTTGATGTCTTATTGACGTCATACAGAACAACTGATTTTGTTAATGGATTTTTTTTTCTTAATTCTTTATTTATGGGCATGCAACATAATACAGTAGTGACAGCACAATCCTGAGAAAGGTTGTCAGTGGTAACACAATGGAAACTCAAATAACAGTGGTTAATATGGATTTTTTTTTTCTTCATCAAAATGAGATGTTTTGGAAATAATAAATTTCAGTCTTACGTGTCAGAAGTTTAAGAGAAAGTTTGAAAAAAAAAATCTTTACGAAGCATGTACAGTCAGGAACCAGTCTACATACCGTACATAGGCGTGCGCACAGCCTAATCACCCCATGTGCCACACATTCCCCCTATTTAAAAAAATAAAATAAATAATAATAATAAAAAAAAAATGAAAACAATTAAAAATGTAAAAAAGAATACAAAATAAAATAATAAAAATAAAAACTACTGACACCTTCCACCGCTGCTCTAATGACACCGTCAGTATATATACACATATATACTGACACGACACCCGAAATTTTTACTGGCATTTCACAAAAGTTACTAAATTACATTTTTAGGTGCAAATTTTCAGTATTTAGGCTACAAACAAGTATGCTAGGCAAATAGCAATGTGATTTAAGACAGATATTAAGGTAAAAAAACATTTTTGTTATTTTCGATATAAGGGCAAATAATTTAGTCACATCACCCCCTGCCTCCATCCCCCTCTGCCACCAACACCCCCTGCCTTCAGCCCCCTCTGCGGTGCCACAATCTCCCTCTACCTCCAATCTCCCCCAGGCCACCTGCCTCCAATTACCCCCTGCCTCCATCGTCCCCTGCCCCATCCTCCTCTGCGGTGCCACCAACAACCCCTGTCTCCACCCCCCACCCTCTGCTGTGCCATCATCCACATCTGTGATGTCACCAACAACCCCTGTCTCCATCCCCACCCTCTGCGGTGCCACCAACACCCCCTGCCTCCAATCACCCCCTGCCACTTACACTCCCTGCCTCCAATCACCCCCCAGTCCCCCTGCCTCCAATCTCCCCCAGGCCCCCTGCCTCCAATCACCCCCTGCCACTTACACTCCCTGCCTCCAATCACCCCCCAGTCCCCCTGCCTCCAATCTCCCCCAGGCCCCCTGCCTCCAATCTCCCCCAGGCCCCCTGCCTCCAATCTCCCCCAGGCCCCCTGCCTCCAATCTTCCCCAGGCCCCCTGCCTCCAATGTCCCCTGCCTCCAACCCCCTCTGCGGTGTCACCAACAACCCCTGTTTCCATCCCCCACCCTCTGCGGTGCCACCATCCCCCTCTGCAGTGCCACCAACACCCCCTGCCTCCAATCACCCCTTGCCACTAAACACCCCCTGCCTCCAATCTCCCCCTGCCACTAACACCCCCTACCTCCAATCACCCCCTGCCACTAACACCCCCTGCCTCCAATCTCCCCCTGCCTTCATTGCCCCCTGCCTCCATCCCCCTCTGCAGTACCACCGCGGCCACCATCACCCCCTGCCTCCAATCTCCATGCGCAGTTCCAAGCAGAACCGAGCTCGGCTATTTTTACTGGCACATTTCCGCAACCACAGACATTTATGAACGGGGGAAAAGTGACCGTTTTTACGAACAGTCTGTAAAAATACGGACGGATGGCAACACTGACACATACACACAAATATGTGTTTGAGTTTTGGGGTGCACACCCTAATGCAATGGGCTGCCCACACCTACGATGCCGTATCTATGAATATATATAATCTACACTTTATACCAGCTTCAAAATCGAAGTATCCTTCCATACCTAAATAAAGTTATAAAAAAATAAAAGGGCTTTTTAAAAAAAAGAGTAAAAACATTTTATATAAAACAATTATTTTTATTACCAGATTTGAAGTTGGTAATATATATAATCTACACTTTATACCAGCTTCAAAATCTAAGTATCCTTCCATACCTAAATAAAGTTATAAAAAAATAAAAGAGTTTAAAAAGAAAGAGTAAAAACATTTTATATATAAAAAAAAAATGTTATCACCAGATTTGAAGTTGGTAATATATATAATATACACTTTATACCAGCTTCAAAATCTAAGTATCCTTCACAACCTAAATAAAGTTATGAAAAAAAAATGGTTAAAAAAAATTATTTTTATTACCAGATTTGAAGTTGAAAGTCAAGACAAGTTGATCGATTTAAAATGTTTATCTAAAGACTAAATGCGTGTTTATTTATGCTTGTTGATTTACTGCACCTAAACATTACTTTTAGACCTTTGTTGAATGTTAAAGGGGTAAAAAAAAAAAAAAAAAAGCTCATAAAAATACACTAATGTTTTGGTCCAGTAAAGTATCCCTGCTCTTAGTGCATTTTAAAGATTAGAAGGAGTGACCGGCAAAACTGCTGCACACTTCACTTGTAAAGAGAAAGGGGCCTATTAAACATGCTGGGACAATTACAGTATTTTGTTGCCAGGCTGAACCAGTTTAGCAGGATCGGAGGGAAGCCTATTCCCAAGTCAGCCCTGCTGCTTTTCCACCCAGAACAACTTTGATAATGTCTCTTAAGGGTACGTCACTGAATAAACACGCTGCGGCAAAACACAGAAGACGAAACCAGGGTTCCGACCTTTGAAAACACTCTTTAGACGCCTGTATGTAGCCAAAGGCGTAACATGCTGTGTGTGATCCTGACCATTTTATTCAATGATCTGATTGTGTAAATGCGAAACGTTCCGGTTAGAGAAGAACAAACAAATACAAAAAGTTACTTAATTACAATAAATAAATAAATAAATAAATAAAAAGTCAAAAACAATAAATGGGAGTTGGATGTGTAGGCCAATGGCCAAAAGAGATTTCGCCTAGATCTTTCCAAAAATAGGCACACTTGGATCGTCTACATCGTCTACATGTGCCTGTTTTATGGTCAAGAAAAAAATACTTCTAGCATACAAGTTTACTTTGAGGAAAACAAAGCAAAAAGGTCATAAAGCCACACCTAGCCAACGGCTATCCCCCTTAGATACCTTGAAACACTCTGTAGCAGTGGTTGTCAGCGTATGGACTAAAGAGGGCTTCAAATACGGCCCCTAAATTTACAAAAGGTGTAACTAGAACCTTCAGGGCCCCCGGTGCAAGAAACCATTAAACACACCCCTGGGCCCTGTCCTGAGGCCCTCTCTGATGTTCTTCAGCGACCCCCTCCTGCCAATTCAAGGCCCCCACATGGTGGTGGAATGCCAGGGTCCAGTCAAGATTACCTGCTCACATCCTCCAGAGAGCCCCCTTGGTGCCTCCAGAGTGTTCATTACATTCTCCAGAGTGCCCCCTTACATCCTCCGGAGTGCCCACCTACTGTCTCCAGAGTGCCTGGTGTATTAAATGGGGGGGATAGTACCTCCAGGTTAGGGTCATGATCTGTTTTATTATTTACCCCCTAACCACATCCCAGGCCCTTTCTCATGTTCTGCAGCGGCCTCCTCCTGTTGTTTTGGGGCCTCACATGGTGATGGAACGCCAGGGCCCAGTCAAGAGTGTCCACTCACATCCTCCAGGGTGCCCCCTTGGTGCCTCCAGAGTGCTCTTTACATCCATAAGAGTACCCCCTTACATCCCCTGGAGTGCCCCTAGTGTCTCCAGAGTGCCAACTGTACTAAGGGGGTGCTCTGGAGGAGGATGTAAGGCGATAAAGGGATGGGATCAGTGGCAGTAGTTGTGATGGTGGGGGGGTGGGATCAGTGGCAGTAGTGGTGGTGAAAGGGAGGATCAGTGGCAGTAATGGTGGTGGGGGGAGGGGGTGGGATCACTGGCAGTATTGGTGAGGGTGAGATGGGATTAGTGGCAGTAGTGGTGGTGGTGCTGGGGGGATGGAATCAGTGGCGGTAGTGGTGGAGGGGGGATGGGATCATTGGTGGGCAATGGGATCAGTGGCATTGGTGGTGGTGGTGGTGGGGGAAATGGTGGGATCACTGGCAGTATTGGTGGGGATGGGATGGGATCAGTGGCAGTAGTGGTGGTGGTGCTGGGGGGATGAAATCAGTGGCAGTAGTGGTGGAGGGGGGTGGGATCAGTGGTGTGGGATGGAATCAGTGGTGGAGGGGGGATGGGATCAGTGGTGGAGGGGTGGGATCAGCAAGCTGCCAAAACCCCGGTATATTTATTCACAGTAGACGGCTTTCATATACAACTGGTGAAGGGGATTCCTGCAAGATCACTTTTATAGGGAGAGGTGTTCCCCTCCCCCACCAATTCCAGGTCGTCTCCGAGCTTACTGGAGCCGTCGGTAAGCCGGAGTCGATCAGATCTGTCAGATGCTTGGACAAGAAGCTGAGTGAGGGCAACTCTTAAAGTCAAAATGAAATTAATATGTTTTTTCTTTTAAAGGTAAATGGGAGATCTAAGGTCTTTTTGACCCCAGATCTCTCAATAAAGAGGACCTGTCATGCTTTTTTTTCTATTACAAGGGATGTTTATAATCCTTGTAATAGGAATAAGACAGTGTAAAAATAAAAAAATAAAAAGTAAAATAAATAATAATAAAGAAAAAAATTAAAGAGCCCCATCCCTTTTCATGTGAAAAAAAAAAGAGCCCCATCCCTCCGAGTTTGCGCGCAGAAGCAAACGCATATGTAAGTCGCGGCCACATATGTAAACGGTGTTTAAACCACACATGTGAGGTATCGCCGTAATCGTTAGCGTGAGAGCAATAATGCTAGTGCAAGATCTTCATTCTAACTCCAAACAGATAACCTGTAAAAAAAAAAAATTAAAGCGTCGCCAATGGAGATTTTTAAGTACCGTAGTATCGCCATTTCAGGAGCGTGCACCCCCCCCCCCTCAAGAGGCTTTCTCCACACCAGGGAGAAAGCCTCGCATTACTTTGTGGAGTTACAGACAGAAGAACAGGAAGTGAGGATTTCTCAGAAGAAATAAGGACATTTAAAAGCAAAATGGAAGGATGAGGTAAGTGAAGGAGGACTGCACTAAGGTAAAGGAAGATATTTAGGGAAAAAAATATAGGCCCAGATTCACAGAGCGATTACGCCTGCGCAACTGCTGTTGCGCGTGCGTAAGTCTAAATGTGCGCGTGCGTATAGTTGGACGCGATTCACAAAACAATATACGCCAGAAATCTACGTTTTTTGGTCCGGCGTAATTGAATTAGACATTCGCTTCCCTTCGCGCAAAACTGCGCTAGACACACCATTGATTTGCTAGTCAAATATGCTAATGAGGGAGTTACGGGGATTCACAAAAAAACGCAGTTGCTGCGCAGGCTACGCGATGTGCGCAACAGCAAAATGTTCTGTCTAAAGTTAGAGGACCAAAAAGCTGGTCTAAATTTTGAAAAAAAGTCTAATTGTCAGATAAAGCAACACTGTTAGTGAGGAGTTCAGCAGTCACACGTGTTGCCCAACAATCTGTATGCCAACATGCCAGGGGCATCGTCGCGCATAGCTATACTACTGACTTTAGATGAACAAAGAAGGATGAGGGCACGGAGGATGGCACTAAGGAGGGCACGGGAGATGGTTTTTTATTTTTTTTTATTTGCTTATATAAAATTTACAATTTAAATTAATCTAATACAATATTCTTATCTGATACAAGCCCCTCACTCTTCACTTGATATATCACACACGCATAGACATCTTTGGCATGAGTGATTCTGAGGTGTCTCGCATCTTCAGATTCACCCCTCATGCCATCCTGGAATTACCACAACCCTGCAGGAGGACATCAGCAGCCCAACACATGACACTACCCATGACACCCATGACAGCTACATATACAATCAGAGCCCCATCCCCACAGATTTCGAAAAGAACATGTATGGGGACAGCTGGCTGGTTGGTGAGTGACATGGGTGGCAGGCATGACTATCCCCTCCCGTGATGCACACCTCACAAGTGGCACATGCATGACTAACATCCTCCTGTCTTTTCCCTTCAAGGTGACTCTGCATATGCACTGGTACCCCATCTCATGACCCCATCTCATGGCAGCTCACATTATGCATCTTTGCACGTTAAACACACACATTAATCATGGCACAATGAGAATGCATGCATGCACACCACTGTGGTCCCTAGCACACACACACCACATCGTTATCACATTGGATTGGCACCAGTCCACCATGCAGGACTTGTGAGCTGCAACGCCATGCCACGGCTCCAATTATGTCACTGTACATTCATACACCATTCACACAGACCTGGGGATCACTTCTCCACCACAAATGAGGGTGACACCCCTTTTCCCGCAGGAATATCACCCCCACATTCCAAAATCATACACAAACAGAAACAAAAAAATTAAATAAATGACGAGCAAAAAAAAAAAATGCCCAGCAAAAATATAATTTAAACAAAATAACAACAAAGAAAACCCATAAAAGACAAAAATCACTCTGCAAAACAGTCCCCAAATATCTCAAAGACACGTCACAAACAAACAAAAGCACCTTGCTGTAGAGGGAGGGATACAAAGGGATGTATTTTTGCAAAGGAAGTGCATTTGTGTCTGTCTATTTATGCTGTCTGCGTAGTTCATAAAGTTGCCCTAGTCCATTTCCAATTTCACTGATTGCGCCGCTCCCGAGTTGTGAGCATGCGCACAACGGAGCTGACATGGTTTCCTTCACGCGCGCATGCGCGAGTCGGCCGGCCCTTCATTTGCATGGGGTCACGGCTCATTTCAATGTAACACGCCCACGTCCCTCCCAATTTGTATTACTCCTCCTTACGCCTCAGGAAAAAACCTTACGCTTGCGCAATCTCTTGCGCAAAAGCTTCGTGAATCGCGGGATTACGCGGCTAGATTGCGCAAGTCTAACGGAAAAGTGGTGCGCTACGCCGGAATGATAATGCGCCGATCTACGTGAATCTGCCCCATAGTACCTTTACAACCCCTCTAAAGCTTGACATGTTAGGTATCTATTTACTCGGCGTAACATCACCTTTTATATTTTACCCTAAATTTCGGTTATATATTGTGTTGTTTTGCATTAAAATTCATTTAAAAAAAAAATATTTAATTGCACAAATACTACTGTGCAACAATTGCTATTTTATTCTTTAGGGTCTTTGCTAAAAAATAAAATATATAATGTAATTTTCTAAACAAAAAGTGCCAGAAAAGACGTGGAGCTGAAGTGGTTTCTGTCCCTAAAAAAACAGTGGCCCAGATTCAGAGAGAATTAGATTATCGTAGAGTATCAGAAATACACTACGCCCTGGCTCTACGTGGAATCCAGGTAGATTTTGTCCAGTATACGACGGCGGCGTAGTGTATTTCTCCCGTCGCAATCCATCTACGCGAGTAGGGGGCGTGAAGCATTTAAAATAGGCGCGTTCCCGCGGCGATCGAACTGCGCATGCTCCGTTCGCAAATCTCCCGCCGTGCATTGCGCGAAATCACGTCGTTACGTCGTAGTAGCGTCGTTTACGTACATTCCTATTCCCGAACGAGTTACGTTAAAAAAAAAATAATAATTTCAAATCGACGCGGGAACGACGGACATACTTTACATGGGTTACGCACTGTTAGACCAGCAAAAAGCTGCTCTAACATTACGTAGCCAAAAAATGACGTAGGCGATTGCGAGGGACACTCGTACCTTCGTGGATCGCCGTAAAAACTAATTTGCATACCCCGACGGTGAAAACGACGCGGACTCCACCCAGCGGCCGCAAAAATATCGCAACGTAGATCCGAAGGCTTACGAGGACGTAAGCCTCTCGGATCGAAGCCCGAAGCCGCCGTATCATGGTTTGAGGATTCAAACTAGTGATACGGCGCGCAAAATTTTAAATTACTCCTGTCTAACACCAGTTAGACAGGCGTAATCGCTCTATGAATCTGGGCCAGTGTATCCGAGGAGAGACACCAGATTTACTTTTGGGGACGCCGTCGATGCCTTTCCCTTTTTTTATCCCTTTCCCCCGCAGCGATGTCAAGTAAAAAGGCGCGTCACCCGTGTATTTATTATTAGGGGGTAATTCAAGTTTGAAAATTGTAGTTTGGAGTAAAAAAAAAAAAAAAAAAAGTCTCTGTTACACTAATTGCTGGTCTTCTAATTAATCATAGCACAATTATATTGTCCGGCATTCTGTTAGTTTCAAGGCACTTGGAGGATTTACAAAGGAATAAAGAATGTAGTTCTCCTAATTGTCCCCTGTAATTGTGACAAATTAGTGGGTTGTTTTAATTGGAGGCCGATATGGAGGTTTCTCCGCGGAGAGACAAATACAGTGCTCTGTCTGAAGTTTATCTACGGAGAGGGTATCAGTAAAGCATAATGTCGTTTTAGAAAATGAACTTAATCCTTCTAATTCGAACGCCACAAAAGCATCTATTGTTAAAGGATCAGTCCATCCGAAACGGAGGAGCTTTTGGGTGGATACTGGAGGATCAGATCAATAAATTGCCTTTTTTTTAAATATATATACTATTTTGCAAAAAGTATTGGGACGCCTGCCTTTACACTCTACTGTAATTCATCTCAAAGGTGTTCTATCCAGTTGGGGTCAGGACTCTGTGCAGGCCAGTCAAGTTCCTCCACCCCAAACTCGCTCATCCATGTCTTTATGGACCTTGCTTTGTGCACTGGTCCAAATCATTTGGTGGAGGGGGGATTATGGTGTGGGGTTGTTTTTCAGGGGGTTGGGCTTGGCCACTTAGTTCCAGTGAAAGGAACTCTTAATGCCGTGTACACACGATTGGAAATTTTCAACAACAAAAACGTGGATTTTTTTCCGATGGAATGTTGGCTCAAGACTTGTCTTGTATACACACGATCACACAAATCTTGTCGGCAGGGCCGGTGCAAGGTTTTTTGCCAACTCAGGCGAAGGTGCATCCCCCCCCCCCCCGGAACGCACACGCGCGCACACACACCATACATTATATATGTATATATACCAGACCCCCCTCCACTAACTACAGACCCCCCCTCCTGCAGTATGGAACCCCCTCACTAAGAACAGACCCCCCTTCCTCAGTACAGACCACCCTCCGTCAGTATAGACCCCACACTAAGTACAGACCACCCTCCGCTAGTATACTGTAGACCCCCTCCCTTAGTACAGACACCCCATCAGTGTAGAATCCCCCTTAATGCAGACCCCCACTAGTATAGAATCCCCCTTAGTGCAGACCCCCACAGTATAGACACCCCCCCATAGTGCAGACTCCCCCATCAATATAGACACCCCCGCAGTATAGACACCCCCCTTAGTTCAGACCCCCGCAGTAAAGACACCCCCTTAGTTCAGACCCACCATCAGCATAGGCACCCCTCTCCCCTCCCATAGCGCCCTCCCACATGTCCATCTACTTATAATAGAGTAATAAAGTGTACAGTACAGACCTCAGAACAGCGCGGCAGCAGACGTATACACACAGCGGTATGTGTCCCTCGGCTCCTCCTCCTCATTGTATGTAAAGAGCAAGGAGGAGGCGCCGGCAGCTTCAGTCTGTTCCACTGAAACCGCTCCATCAACAGGGCAGCAGGCGGGGGATGATAGTGATGCCGATATCCACGGGGGTCACCCCTTTGGCGGGTGTCACCCAGGTGCGGTTCGCACCCCCGCACCCACCTAGCAACGCCTGTGTTGGGAGGGTGACTGTCTGTTCCGGTCAATTTTCTGCCCCGGGTGGCGCCGGCGCCATAAGGCAAGTTCCCATGTTGCCTTGCGCTAGCGCCGGCTCTGCTTGTCGGAAATTATAAACGTCAAGAACGCGGTGACGTACAAGGCGTACAACAACCCGAGAAAAGTAAAGTTCAATAGGCAGTGCGGCTCTTCTGCTTGATTCCGAGCATGCGTAGGAAGGGAGGGGTTAAGTGTGTCCTAGGGAGTGATTCTAACTGTGGGGGGGTGGGATACCAGTGACGGACATTGATCACTGCTCCTGATGACAGGGAGCAGACGATCACTGTCCTGTCACTAGGCAGAACTAATGCCTTGTTTACATCTCACTGTTCTGCAGCTCCATGACACGATCGCGAGACACCGACGCACATCATGGAGCTCGCGGCAGGGGGGCACGCGCGCCAGCACGGTGGCAAATTCAAAGCAATGTACAGCTTTGCGCAGCCGTGCCATTCTATCCAATGTATATTTACAGGAGGCGGTTGGCAAGCGGTTAAAACAGTCAGAGTGGCTAATAAGCTGCTGGATCGCTTTCAGAAGCAGCGGGAGGGGTCATCCCCTCCTGCCACTCGCTGGTGTTTCTCAGGCTCACCGTTTTTACCGGCACACCCGGGAAACGATCAAATGGTACGCAAGGTTGGCCATAAAGGGAACCAGAAACCAAATCATCTCTGATCGCCTCTATGATCTTGCAGGACCGTAGCGACGTCATCATGTCACTTCTTTTCTAGAGAGGAAGTAAACTTTTTTTTTTTTTGCAAAAGATCCAATTTGCTTTGTGTTTTTATAGATCTCAGATCTCTCCATAAAGAGGACCACCTGGCAACCCCTGTTTTCTACTAAAAGTGATGTTTACACTCCTTGTAATAGAAACAAATTGATAAAAAAAAATTAAAAAAACAATGTAAACATAAAAAATAAAATTAAGAAAAAAAAGTAAATGCCCTCAGCTCTCTGTGCTCGTGTGAAGAAGTGACAAAAATTCTGACAGCAAATGTCCGATGGAACATACACACTGTAGGAATTTCCGACAAAAAGCCGATCGTTAACACTCGGAAGCACTACATTCCTGAGTGTCTCCAAGCCTCTCCGAGTGCATCTGAGCAGCTCCAAGCCTCTCTGACTCCCCCCACTTCTGGCCACATGTGGTACTGCATACAATAGCAGTCACTATCTGTGTTTCCATTGACTTCTATGGGGATACTCGCTTTGATATACGAGTGCTTTGGATTACAAGCATTCTTCTGGAACTAATTATGCTCATAATCCGAGGTACCACTGTATATGAAGAGCAATGATAACTTATAGCCACAAAGAAATGACAGAACCACTGGTTTGCTTTCCAAGAGACTTAGGCTGGCCATACACACAGTTCGAATTCCTGCTGCACTGGCCCAAAATTGAACTGCGTATGGACAGGCTGAATGTGCCAAGTTGATCAATCGATCAACTTGGGTACAACCAGCATGCTGGGTTTTACCTGTGATTATTGCTAGCAGCTGCTATAGCCTCTAGCAATAAATACTGGTTGGCAACCCATGGTTGCAGAAAAGACAGTGGCAGTGCGTCCATAAAGGGCGTAGGAGCTCCACCGCCTCTCTCCTGTCACCCCTCTATCAGGCGTCCAATCATAGCAGAGGATGGGAAGAGGACAGGAGAAGACATGGAGGACTCAGAGCGTGGAGGACAGATCCGTGTCACGAGATAGGTAAGTGCCGGGCAGGCGGGGGATGCACACTGGCAGCATTTGATGGGGCACAGTAGTGATAGTTAATCTGGCACAGTAGCGGCAATTGATGGGCAAACTGGCAGCAATTAATGGGGCACAGTAGCGGCAATTAATCCAGCACAGTAGCAGCAATTGATGGGGCACAGTAGCGGCAATTGATGGGCACAGTGGCAGCAATTGATAAGTACAGTAGCTGCGTTTGATGGCACAGTGGCCGAAATTTATGAGTACAGTGGCTGCGTTTGAGGGAATAGTGGCTGCATTTGATGGGCACAGTGGCTGCGTTTGATGGGCACAGTGTTTGCATTTGATGGGCACAGTGGCTGCATTTGATGGGCACAGAAGCTGCGTTTGATGGGCACAGTGGCTGCGCTTGATGGGCACAGTGGCTGCATTTGATGGGCACAGAAGCTGCGCTTGATGGGAACAGAAGCTGCGCTTGATGGGCACAGTGGCTACATTTGATGGGCACAGTGGCTGCATTTGATGGGCACAGTGGCTGCGTTTGATGGGCACAGTGGCTACGCTTGATGGACACAGTGGCTGCGCTTGATGGGCACAGTGGCTGCATTTGATGGGCACAGAAGCTGCGCTTGATGGGCACAGAAGCTACGCTTGATGGGCACAGTGGCTACATTTGATGGGCATAGTGGCTGCGTTTGATGGGCACAGTGGCTGCGTTTGATGGGCACAGTGGCTACGCTTGATGGACACAGTGGCTGCGCTTGATGGGCACAGTGGCTGCGCTTGATGGGCACAGTGGCTGCAATTGATGTTTTTTTTCTTTTCAGTTTGTTTGCACCCCCCCAAAACTTTTGAGGATCAGCCGCCACTGAGGAAAGAAATTTGCTCCATGTATGGCAGGCCTTAATCCCCCAACTACAGGTGATGTTTCATTTCCATCACTTCATTACATGGTTTGTATAATAATGTCCTGGAATGGAATAGAAATCACTTGCTGGTGTTGCAATGTATCCAGTCCACTAATTGTTTGTAGGGATCAGTATACCAGCAAGGTTTGCTTGCTTACGTAACGGTCCTTACAAGGAAGTACTAGGCTATCTTATTACGTGCTGTCCAAATACCTATAATACTTCCTTATTAAGGCTGTTATCTCATACGGGGCAGGAACTGCATATCATTCGAAAAGTTTGATTTCAATTGCATCCTGTTTGCCCTCCTGATTGAAGGTCATCAGCAAAGGGCAGGAAGCATCCTGTCGGAGGATACTGTGCAAGGCAATGTCTAAAGTAAGCCATCGATGGTACGATTTTCTTTCCTTCCACCGCGGGAGAGAAGAAAAGAAAATTGCTCGATTCCCCAATCCACACATTCAGTTTCGGTTGGTCCTGGCTGGATTTCGATCCATGTACAGCTCCTTGAAAAAATATTCCTACCCCCCGATGTTTTCCACAGTTTGTCATGTGATAATCAAAAACATAAATGTATTTTATTGGGATTTTATGTGATAGACCAACACAATCCTGGTTAGGAATAAAAGCCACATGCTGCATAGCAGGAGAGCTGACTTGCTGGCCAGCTTTGCTAAGAAGTGGAAAACAAAGGATCTACTGGCAGGCAGTGGCGGTGAATCCATAGAGGGCACAGGAGCGCTGCCCCCCTCTTGCTCCTGCACTGCCACTAAAAACCAATACATAGATTCATGCATTGACCAATCTGGCGCCATTTTAGGGGCAAACTGGCGGCAATTGATGGGCACAGTGGCGACAATGGCATGGCACAGTGGCTGCGTTTTGGCATGGCACAGTGGCGACAATTGATGGGCACAGTTGCGACAATGGCATAGCACAGTGGCTGCGTTTGGCATGGCACAGTGGTGACAATTGATGAGCACAGTGGCGACAATGTCATGGCACAGTGGCTGCGTTTGGCATGGCACAGTGGCAACAACTGATGGCACAGTGGTTGCGTTTGGCATGATACAGTGGCGACAATTGATGGCATGGCACAGTGGCGACAATTTATGGTCACAGTGACGACAATGGCATGGCACAGTGGCTGCATTTGGCATGGCACAATGGCGACAATTGATGGCACAGTGGCTGCATTTGGCATGGTACAGTGGTGACAATTGATGGCATGGCACAGTGGCGACAATTGATGGGCACAGTGGCGACAATTGATGGCACAGTGGCTGCGTTTGATTGCATGGCACAGTGGCGACAATTGATGGGCACAGTGTCTGCGTTTGATGGCATAGCACAGTGGCTGCGTTTGATGGCACGGCACAGTGGTGACAATTTTTTGGCACAGTGGCGACAATTTTATGGCACAGTGGCAGCAATTGATGGGCACAGTGAGGCTGCAATTAATGTTTTTTTTTTTACTTGTTAGCGCCCCCCCAAAAATGTTGAGCACCAGCCGCCACTGCTGGCAGGATCGACAAGTAATTGACAGACTGCATCATATTTGTCTTTTTTTTTGCATAGTTCATCTGCAATGCTGGATAAAATGGCGATGGGCAAAAAAAGTAAGGATGGCGGCGCCGAGAGCTGCCAGGATCGAGCGATCCGCCTTTGGGGGGGCCAACATCGCGGGAGTCTAGGACAGGTAAGTGTCATTATTAAAAGTCAGTAGCTACAGTGTTTGTAGCTGCTGACTTAAAAAAAAATGTGGGTGGAACCCCGCTTTAATGATGAAGGTTTTAGGATATTTTGAAATTATTATTATTATTATTATTATACAGGAATTTGTATAGCGCCAACAGTTTACACAGCACTTTACAACATGGGGTAGAAAGTACAAATACAGTACACTTTAATACAGTAGGAATCAGAGGGCCCTGCTCCTTAGAGCTTACAATCTAAGAAATGGTGGCATTAAGCCCCCCTCAGTAAGGTAGACTGCAAATCAAAATTGATAATGAAACCTTGAAATGCATACGGGGATCACAGCCTTGCTTCAGATTTCCATCCAGGCATTGCTATAGAGCGCCAGTCCAACCAACTCCTTTATGCCGGTAATCTGATAACCCCTACTTCTGATGCAGGCTCCGTGCTGTCTCCCCCATACAGAAAGCCTCATGGTAAAAATGTCAGAACTAGGAACTTTCTACCAGCCAACAAACAGATTCAAACCTGCCCTGGAAGTCCAAGCGTGATCGGCAATACCGGAAGGAGAGAGAAAGCAGGAGGACTCCCTGTAAGGCAGGGGTGTCCAAACTTTTTTCAAAGAGGGCCAGATTTGATGAAGTGAAAATGCGTAAGGGCCGACGATTTGGCCCGACATTCTTTGAACCATTAAAATTTGGTCTAAGTGTGTTTGCCCGAGCAATAATACACTGCCCAACAAGAATTCTCTTGCATTTGTGGCTGTGTGTGGTGAAGAGATGAGCTTGGGCGTGTTATTTGGATATACCGTATTTATCGGTGTATAACACGCACCTTCACTTTAGGAGAAGTTTCAGAAAAAAAAATTAAGCAAAAGAACTGTGAAGCAAAATAAGGGTCATTGCCCATCAATGCAGCCTAATCAGTGCCCATCTGCAGCCTCGCCATTGCCATGAATGCAGCCTCTCCATTGCCATGAATGCAGCCTGAATGATGTCTATCTGCTGCCTCGGAGGGGATGGGGAGGGGGCAGGAGGAGCACCAACAGATTACACACAGGAGAATCTTCTGTTTACATAGCAGCCTCTTTACTACAATGTCCTGCCTCCTATGGTAGACAGAGTCATCGTCCAATGGCAGCCCAGGAGATGGGACTTCCTATTGCAGATTACCCGAGTAAACAGGAGATTCTCCTGTAAGCAAATTGACAGCACTCGTTCCCCCTCTCCCTGTTCCCTCCGAGCCAGCGCCGATAAATACAGTATATATCCAAATTACCAGGGGGCCACATTAAACTGGAACGGGGCCCGCAATTGGCCCCCGGGCCGTACTTTGGACATGCCTGCTGTAAGGGGTTGGTTGCAAATGGATACAGATATCTCAAATTTGGGTAAATTGAATGACCCTACTGACCCACCTTCCACACCTAAACCTGTCCTCTTGCATGTATAAACCTACCCTCTACCAGGGCTGGACTGAGACAAAAATGTGGCCCTGGACTTCATCCTGACCGGCCCAAGCAGAGGCGGCTCTAGGCTTTGTGAGGCCTTAGGCAAAACTTGACATGGGGCCCCACTCACACCCATGCTGGAAAAAATAATTCAAGAACAAGAGCTTCTTCCCCACAAACCTGGCCAGTGGTTGTGGGGGTCTGCGGGCAGGGGGCTTATCAGAATCTGGAAGCCCCATTTAACAAGTTGGCCCCCCAGATCCTGCTCTTTTATAATATGATGTCACCTGGTGAACCCGCCCCCTTGTGACATCATTGACTGCGGGCATGCTGGGTCATTGATGTCACAAGGGGTGGCGTCACCGATATTGACTGGTTGTTAGGGGCTCTTAACACTGCCTGAGCACATCAGCGTTAAGGTCCCCTGTCCCTCAAAACTGGGCTAATGCATTGGGTAATGCATTGGGTAAGTTAGGCGGCCACGAGGCCCCTGTGAGTGTGAGGCCTTAGGCGACTGCCTAATTTGCCTAATTAAAGGCCTTTGGGCCCAAGTATATACAACTGGTATATTTTTTTGAATATTATTATTGAACAGGGCAGATTTAAAACATAGGTACTGTATGTGGCACATATGGCATACTGATGACACTGCATTGTTTGACAATCAAACATCACAGAAATGTATAAGAGGGAACAAAATTCAGAGAATAGTACATTTGTTCCCTTAAATATTTCACAGCAAATGCAGTGGATACAAAATAGTTTCTCCACCCACGGTGTACACAATTCCTATGGGATGCATAAACTATCTAATGATTAGACAGACTTTAATGGGTTCTGCATAGGGTGACCACATTTCCAAACTACCATTCAGGGACACCTCCCTTCCCAAAAATCAGCTTGTGCTGTAAAAAATCACAGCACAGTGATTGGACACAAGAGGCAGGATTTATGATTTCTCCAATCACAATCTGGGGGCGGGGATTGTGCTCCTCCAGGCATTCCCGGGCCAGGGCAAGTACTGTCAGTGAGTAAAGCGGTGATGTGGGGGCATCAGATTGGCCCGGGGGTGACTGTGTCAGTTTCATTCCGGGACACTGTATTGTAATGGAATGAATGTGCCCGGGACAGACCTCCAAAATGCGGGACTATCCCGGGCAATCCGGGACACCCTAGTTCTGCATCAGTCAAACACCTCCATTTTTTCCTGGGCATTCCCCAGGTTTTGTTGTTACCTCCATAAAACCATCTGTACTGCAACTGATGTACAGCACCCTGCCAGCCCCACCCGCCACGATCTGCCTGCATTGCACACAATAGCGTACAGGCCCATTGATCACATGACCGGGTTCAGAATAAGGCACGCAATGAAAATAGGAAAGGTTTTATTTAAAAATATCATCAGTATGTTTATAAGGGGGGAAGGAGGAAGCAGAGAAGGCAAACTACATGCAGACTAAATTGGTATTATTTCCCGCAATTTGTACAGGACACTTGCTTGTGGCTTACATAAAGAGGAAGTGGATTCTGACACTTATTCTGCAGAAATTCAGCTAAACACGTCTCCGCAGTTGGAAATGGCTATGAAATAGGAGATATCTTCAGAATGTAAAAGATAAACAGAGCCAGGAGTGAAAATAGAACACTAATACCGTTTTTATCAGACGAACCGATCGTGTGTGGGCCACATCGTTTTTTTCCCCCATCGGTGAAAAAACTTAGAACCTGTTTTAAAATGATCTGATGGTTAATAAACCGATAGAAAAAAACGATCGTCTGTGGGGAAATCCATCGGTCCAAAATCCATGCATGCTCAGAATCAAGTCGACGCATGCTCGGAAACATTAAACATCATTTTTTTCAGCACGTCGTAGTGTTTTACGTCACCGCGTTCTGACACGATCGTTTTTTTAACTGATGGTGTGTAGGCACGACTGATGAAAGTCATCTTCATCGGTTATATCTGATGAAAAAATCCTTCAGACCGTTTTCATCGGATGAACCGATCGTGTGTAGAGGGCATTACCGGGCAGGTGGAAAATGTACAGTGGAGGTGTAACTGAAGGCCAATAAAGTGCTATAAAACCTGCAGAACCTATTCCAACCATATCTACAAACACGGCATATAAGTCTTTGAAGGTTCCCATTTATCCCCGTCATGATATATAGACATGGGCACACTGAAATATTTCATTTCCGAATTTAGTTTTCGTCCGAAAAATAAATGTATTTAGTTACTCCCGAAAATCGTTTTTATTTATTTTTGTTTCGTTAAAAAATGCATGCGTCCGAAAATCCGAATTACCTTATATACTCGAGTATAAGCCGACCTGAATATAAGCCAGGGCACCTAATTTTACTACAAAAAACTGGGAAGACTTATTGACTTGAGTATAAGCCTAGGGTGTCCATCTGCATGCCTCACTTTGCCTCACTGTGCCCATGTCTCACTGTGCCCATGTCTCACTGTGTCCATGCCTCACTGTGTCCATGCCTCACTGTGCCCATGTCTCACTGTGCCCATGCCTCACTGTGCCCATGTCTCACTGTGCCCATGCCTCACTGTGCCCATGCTTCACTGTGCCCATGCCTCACTGTGCCCATGTCTCACTGTGCCCATGTCTCACTGTGTCCATTCCTCACTGTGCCTCACTTTGCCTCACTGTGCCCATGTCTCACTGTGCCCATGCCTCACTGTGCCCATGCCTCACTGTGTCCATGACTAGATTGACGTTTAACATGGGAGTCTATTGAAGGGGTGCCTGGAATTGAAAAATTGGTGCTCCCCGGCCGTAGGCCCCCTAGACCAGTGTTCCCCAACCCCTGGGCCGTGGACCGGTACCGGTCCGTGGATCAAACGGTACCGGGCCGCCCAAACGGGTGTTCACCCTATAAAAAATTTCTAACATTACATCCAGCCCAGTTCTGCTAATACAATTACACTGACCTTTTGATTGACATGCTAAACGATGACGCATACAGAGCGTCACGACTTCCCGAAAGAAGCCGACCGCCGGTGCGCAGGCGCCGAATAGACCCGAGCCGATGCAAGCTTCTTTCGGCAAGTCATGACGCGCTGTATGCGCCGTCGTTTAGCATGTCAATCAATTGGCATGTCAATAGAAACGCCCACTCCCTACCTGAAAGCCGCTGTGAATCCTTCGGATAAACGCTATCTACGGCAGTAAAAAAAAAAAAGGTCAGTGTAATTGTATTAATTAGCAGAACTGGGCTGGATGTAATGTTAGAATTTTTTTATAGGGTGAACCCCCGCTTTAAAATTCCTGTAAATGTAGAGATGTTCCTGTAAATGTAAAATAAATGCACAACTAATAATCATTATAAATAAGTAAAATAAATGAATAATAATATGTAATAATACATAAATAATAATTAACCTTAAAAAAAATACATTTATTATTAATACTACTAATAAAAGAATATTAAACACCCAAACTCAAACAAAAAAAACATTATTAGTATTTATTTTGAAGGCATGTTTAAATACAATTAAATTAAAATGATTAAATCAAAACAATCGGGCCACGGAAAAATTATCAAACGTTTACCGGTCCGCGGCGATAAAAAGGTTGGGGGGCACTGCCCTAGACAACAAACTTTGCACACTTGTAGAGGAGAAATGGGGCTACATGTATTTCAAGTTCCGGGTCCAGGGGACCTACGACCGGCTGTTACCGGGTCCCCAAAGTCACCGGAGAAATTACCATTTAACATGGGAGTCTATGTAAGGGGTGCCATGTGTGCTGGTACCGGGTCCCCAAAGTCTTGGAGATCAGGTACAAAAAGGTGACTCGAGTATAAGCCGATGGGGGCATTTTCGGCACAAAAAAATGTGCGTCTTATACTCGAGTATATACGGTAATTAAGGTTGAATCTGTCATTGAAGGCTTTCAGAGAGCCATTACGCCGGTCTAACTGGTGTTAGACTGGAGTAATTTCAAATTACGCGCGTTTTCTAGCTAGTCGAAAACCTCAAACCATAAATAGACGGCTGTGGGCTTCAATTCGACTGGATTAAGTGTTTGTACGCCTTCGGATCTACGCTGCAATAAAATTGCGGCCACTGGGTGGACTTCCTGTCGTTTTCCGCGTCGGGGTATGCAAATGAGCTTTTGCCGACGATCCCCGAAATTACGATCTTCAATCGCAATCTCTTACGGCACCTTTAGTCATCTTTTTTTTGCGTAACACTATACCAGCTTTTTGCTGCTCTAATATTAGACAGCCCATGTTAAGTATGGCCGTCGTTCCCGCGTCGAATTTCTACGTTTTCCGACGTCTTTTATTATTTTTAACGTAAGTCGTCCGGGAATAGGAATGTTCGTAAACGCCGCTACTCAAACAACGAATGACGTAACGACGTGATTTCGCGCAATGCACGGCGGGAAATTTCTGAACGGAGCATGCGCAGTTCGATCGCCGCGGGGGTGCACTTAATTTAAATGCTTCACGCCCCCCAATCGCGTATTTTGATTACGCGGCGAGAAATAGACTACGTCGCCGTAGCGTACGGGCAAAAATCTACCAGGATTCGATGTAGAGCCTGGTAAAATACGGCAGCGTAGAGTATTTCGATTACGCAGCGGAATATTATGTGTATGTGAATCTACCCCATGGTGTCTGTCGAATGTTCTAAGAAGATTCGACAAGCAGCTAAACTAAGTCATTTTGAGTATGCGCGGGTTTCCATGGAGAGGTAAGTGTACACACGCTCGGGTTTCTCAGCAGGAAAACACTGCCGAGAATCTCGCAACGAGAAAATAGAGAGCAGGTTCTCTATTTTTCTCGTCGTGATTCTGGGTGAGAAACCTGAAAGCCTCGTACACACGCTCGGTTTACTCGCCAAAAAAAGCTCTCTCAGCAATTTTCTTGCTGGTTCTTGCCGAGAAAACCGTGTGTGTGTACGAGGCTTAACTCTTTGTGATCTTTTTTTTTTTTTAAATATTGAAACGAAAAAGAAGCTGTAAAACTCATAGGGCCAGATTCAGGTAGATGGGAGCATCTTTGCTCTGGAGTAACGCTTCTCATTTACGTTACTCTGCCGAAATTTTAGGAGCAAGTGCTGTTATTCATGAAGCACTTGCTCCTAAAGTTGCGGCAGCGCATCGCAAATGAGCCGGCGGAATTCAAATTGGGCGGGTACGGGGCGTGTATTATTAAAACTAAGCGCGATCCCGCGGCGAACGTACTGCGCATGCGTCGAGTGTCAATGCATCCCAGTGCGCATGCTCCAAATTCTGTCAGTGAACGTCAATGACGTCACATCCCCATTCATGAAAGTTTTACGCAAACAACGCGATTTTTTCTTTTTCCGACGCGATGACGACGCCTATACTTAACATAGGATACTCCACTAGGGGGCTGCTTTATCTTTACGTCGCGTATCGCTTCTGCAAACGTCGTAAAGTCACTGCGTCGCGCCCGAAAAAGATCGTGAATTTCCGACTCCCGCTGATTAACATATTTTTTCAGCGTAAATCAGCGGGAACGCCCCCGGCGCCATTTTTAAGTTGAAGTAACGATGCGATGGCGAAATTCAATTGCGCCGATCGCATCGGAACTCCAACCCGGCGTTTCTTGTTTTCTGGTTACAGAAAACAAAAACGCCGGCTTAAAGTGACAGTTAGGCTGGCGGATCACTGGATACTCCAGCCTAACTCTACCTGAATCTGGCCCATAGTAATGATGACAAAAAAGAGTCAGAATTGACAGACAGCCGGTGCAGAAGCACATACAGTAGCTGGTAGAACACAGAATTTATACACAGAGGGAAATAAATTGCCTAAAATAATGAATGCAAAGTATTTCTCAACTAATAGGAAGTTGACATTAGTTGTCAAAGCTAAAAACCCAAAGGAGTAACGCAATATACAGTACATTACATAACACTATGGTACAAATACATCATTCAATACTTTGCCAAAGCATGAACTAGAATAACCAACGCAGACTGAAAAAACATATAAAAACATTTCAATAGGAAACAATTGTTACTGGGCTGAATGGAAGACTGAAAAAAAAATAAACAACAAAACAACAAAAAAACAAAAAACAATCCACAGCTGGAATATTATTTAGGGGCTCCACAAACATCTGTTATCTTTTATCTGTTATACAAATTTAGATATGTTACAAATATGTATGAAGGTAACATTACCCATATCATAGTGTGTTGTGTTTACCAAGTATATTCTATTTCTATTCATTATTTTTTCATCAGAATTATTACCATCATATTTTTTCACCTATAGATTATTGTATACACCTCCTTGTCCCTGAGGAAGCCCGAACGGGCGAAACATGTTGGACCTGCTGTATACACCTTTAATCCATTTTCATCTATGGTGAAATTTAATCTCATATATGATCTCCCTTTTTAGTTTTGTTTGTATGAAATGTGTTAAATTATTAAAACTATATCTTTTACTCATACAAGTTGTGTCTGTAATCCTTAATCTCTGTGGTTTCAGAGTGTCTATATTTTTTGATTACTACCCCATCATACCCAATTAGCATTCGTACAGTCCCATGCCCCATCCCTTTATTGGGAATTTATGTCTATTTTCTATCAGGGACGGTAATGCTTCTTGGTTAACATTATCTATCATCATTTTTTCTTTCGGTGCTTGCTCTATATATACACTCTTTTCTATAAACATTATCAGCCTTTTTCGAACAGGGTGCCATGACAAGCTGGGGTGCCTTCAAGGGTGCCTTGGCAAAATGCCTAAAAAATTGCCCCAAATTGGCCAAAAATTGTCAACAAGCCTGCATTTGTGTTCTACAAAGTCACAGATTTTTATTGTGCAGCATTGCAACCTTGGGCACGGGGCAGGCCAGCCACTGGCATCCAAACAACTGATCGTGTAATTGGTTTATAAGGAGGACGTCAGGCATGTGCCTCCTTGTTCGCCCCTTTCCTTCCATGATGAAATACTAGTCAGAATCAGTGTGAAAAGGTATACTGATTGTAATGCCGCGTACACACAGTCAGAATTTCCCACAACAAATGTTCGATGTGAGCTTTCTGACCGTGTGTGTAGGCTCCATAGGACATTTGATGTCGGAATTTCCGACAACAAAAATTTGAGAGCTGGTTCTCAAATTTTTCGACAACAAAATGTTGTAAATTCCGATCATGTATGGACAATTCTTACGCACAAAATTCCACGCATGTTTTGAATCAAGTACAAGACGGAAGCGCTCGGTCTGGTAAAACTAGCGTTCGTAATGGAGATAGCACATTCGTCACGCTGTTACGGACTGAAAAGCACAAGGCTGAAAAGAGAACTAGGAGCTAGGATTCACAACACGCACCTCTGGCCAGGCGGGGCCACGAGGCACGAACGGACCCCGCACCAACGGCGTCTGTCCCTTAAAGGGGTTGTAAAGGAAATTATTTTTTAACCTAATAGCTTCCTTCACCGTAATGCAGTGCTGTTTTCATGTCCTCATTGTTCGTTTTTGCTCTCAAGTTGCTGTAATTCTTCTCTGATCTCCACACTTCCTGGTTGTCTGTTTCCTGATGACCACAGTACTGGGAGATTTTTCTCTGTGGTCACTAATCTATTGGCTCTGTATGCTCTGTACAGCAGAGGCAGGCAACAACATGCAAAAACGAAACTGCAGGCACATTATATGATTGATTTTTATCTATCTTTAATCGTTTTTAAAAGGAATCAGTTAACTATTATGTCTCTATACCCTGTAAACAGTCATTTCAGCATATTTTTTTATTTTATTTACAACTCCTTTAAGTACCCCTCCCCAGCATGCACAGTGAGGTAACCACTCCCACTGATTCGTTGCTGAGGGGGACACTTAATGTACCATGACCTTACTGCTGCCCCCCTTGGCCTGGGGTGGTAATAACACCCCCAGGCGATCAATAGTGGATCACTCCCAGGACAGCCATGGCTAGAACAGAGACTAAATTGCCCTTAGTCACTCTGGTCTGAGCCAAATAACAGCTCAGATTCCCACTAAATTTAAGGCAGCACCTGTTCATCAGGTAGGTAACCCCCTCGGAATAGAGCTTTGCAGAGGGGTATGCTATTGCAGGGAGGAGCTAGGAGAGCCGCCGAGGGACCCCAGAAGAGGACGATTGGGGCCACTGTGTGCAAAACAAACTGCAAAGTGGAGGAAAGTATGACATGTTTGTTATTTGAAAAAAAAAAAATGAAAATAATCCTTTACAACCCCTTTAAGCCCTGGGTGCAGGGCTGTCTTAATAAGAGGGCACACCTGGGCACTGCCCAGGGGCCCCATCAGCATGAGGGGCCCCTGCACTTTCCCCAAAGCAGCTGGTCCTTGGGCCAGGGCCGATCCTAGGCAGGGTGCACAGGGTGCATTGCACCCAGGCTCCTGCAGAGGTGGGGGCACCGAACATTTAATAGACTCTCTAACAGAAGCCCCCTCTGTGTCCATCAGAGAGGCCCCCCTCCAGGTCCCAATAAAGTACTCTACTTCTCTTCCTGTATTTTGTTTATTGTTAAGAGATCATGTAAGGATCCCAGGGTAATGAAGACTTTGTGGGGGAGCATCTCTGTGGTTGAGTCATTGCCATAGAAACATTTGAAAAGGAGAGGAGTTAGTAAAACGACGACGCCCATGTGGGGGCGCCAGAAATATTTCTGCACCCAGGCGCCTGTGACCCTAAGATCGGCCCTGCCTTGAGCCCATGCTGCCCTGAAATTGGGGGCCCCATGATGGCATTGAGAGTGATGGATACACAGGAGAGGCAGTCTGCCTCCTACCTACTTGATGTCTGTTTACCTGAACTGTCATCATTGTAGGGGCCCCAGAGCAACTTTGCCCAGGGGCCCATGATGCTATTAAGATGGCCCTGCTTAGGTGGAGTCTTGGACGACAGGATGGGTGGTCAGAAACACAATGCATACACAGCGACCCCCAACTCTCGACTTCCGAGGGGCATTTGCTACCAAGAACTATTGCTGCTACGATTTTGGAAGCCGCTTTTCAACCAGTGATCTTTGTTCATATTTATTGATGTCACGGCACCTAATGTGATGACATAATCCATCCGTGGTCTATAGATCAAGAATAATATACAGGATTGTGAACATTCTGTACGTAGGAGAAGAATGTAATATAATTCTCCAGTCGCACAGTACAGATGCATCTGGGCACTTGGACAGCTGAGAGTTATTGGTTTATTGGGCTTGATGTATGGCGACTTAGTCTGGAGATGTTTAGACAATTTGTTAGAAAGCTCACAATGAATAAAGGATGAAAAGAGAAACAAAATCTTCATCACTGTCTTTGTGTATCAGATAGGAAGACAGAACAAGAAGGAAATAAACCAGCCTTACACGGATGGCATGTCAACCAACAAAGCACCCAAAGACCTTCAGGCTTCTTCGATAAGACCGTGCAAAAAGCAGCCATTGCGTCCAAAACACAGTAACCTATAGCAGCCAATGAGATTGTATTTATTTATTAGAGGTACTTATGTTACATTGTCAATTTACACAGCACTTTACATACTATGCACTTCCTTCAGTCCCTTCCCTCAAGTAGCTTACAGTCTTAGGTCCCTATCATATTACACGCAGAAGCCAATTCAATCAACCCATCAGCAATGTCTTTGGAGTGTGGGAAAAAACTGAAGCACACCCGGAACATACAAACTCCATGCCGACCATGTCCTAGCCAGGGCAGAGTGTTGCCAACCTGGGCCGATCCTAGGCAGGGTGCACAGGGTGCATTGCACCCAGGCGTCTGCAGAGTTGGGGGCGCCGAACATCTAACAGACTCTCTAACAGAAGCCCTCTATTTGTCTATCAGAGAGGCCCCCCTCCAGGTCCCAATAAAGTACTCTGCTTCTTTTCCTGTATTTTGTTTATTGTTAAGAGATCATTTAAGGATCCCAGGTTAATGAAAACTTTGTGGGGGAGCATCTCTGTGGTTGGGTCATTGCCATAGAAACATTTGTAAAGGGGAGGAGTTAGTAAAACGACGACGCCCATGTGGGGGCGCCAGAAATATTTCTGCACCCAGGTGCCTGTGACCCTAGGATCGGCCCTGTTGCCAACCGTCCGTATTTTTACGGACGGTTCGTTAAAATGGGTGCCAGTAAAAATAGCCGAGATCGGTTCGGCTTGGAACTGCGCATGGAGATTGGAGGCAGGGGGTGATTGGAGGCAGGGAGTGATGCTGGCAGCAGTGGCACCGCAGAGGGGGATGAAGGCAGGGGGAGATTGGAGGCAGGGGGTGTTAGTGGCAGGGGATGTTGGTGGCACCGCAGAGGGGGAGGGTTGTTGGTGGCACTGCAAATTGGAATGAAGGCAGGGGACGAAGGAGGCAGGGGGAAATTGGAGGCAGGGGGAGTTTGGAGGGAGATTGGAGGCAGGAGGGGGGGGGGTGAAGGCAGGGGTTGTTGGTGGCAGAGGGGGATGGAGACAGAGAGTGATGTGACTAAATAATTTGCCCTTATTATATCGAAAATAACAAAAATATGTTGTTGTTTTTTTACCTTAATATCTTCCGTTAAATCACATTGCTATTTGCCTAGTTTGTAGCCTAAATACTGAAATTTGCACCTAAAAATGTAATTTAGTAACTTTTGTGAAATGCCAGTAAAAACGTGGCTGCACCAGTAAATTTGAGGTGTCGTGCCAGTACATTTCAATCTGGTAGGTTGGCAACACTGCCAGGACCCGAACTGAGAATACCAGTGCTGCAAGGCAGATGCTCTAACCACTGAGCCGCCATATCTGGACCTAAAAGACCCTATTAAGAGTATCTATAAAATCCCTCCAATATGAGTGTACCACTGGTCAGCATAATAAAAGTATAAGAATACAAAAATGTATTGAAATTCTGAAAAGCGCTGGATGGGGCTGGGCATCATTGTGGGGAAATGGAGGTTCTGAAGGGGGGTTGGGGGCTCTGCAGCAAACCTGGTGGCTCTGTAGGGATTGGAGGGAGCTGGGGCATGGGGTCTCTGCAGTGGCGTCGCTAGGCGGGGTCAGGGGGTGCGGCGCGCACCCGGGTAACACCCACAGAGAGGTGGAGGGTCCCTGAGGCAGTGCTCTTCAGCCGCAATGCGCCGGCGCCAGGCTATGCGTGAGTCTGACTCCTCACTCTCATTGCTGCTGCAGCTGACTCCTTTCACTGTACACAGGTGTGCCGCCCAGATGCATGAGTGGGGTCTGTATGGATGGGGGGTTTACCGGAGGGGTGGTCTGTACTGATGGAGGGGGTTACCAGAGGGGAGTCTGCACTTATTGAGGGGTTATCCTGAGGGGGTATGCACTGATGGAAAGGTGGTTTATCGTGAGGGGCTGTTTGAAATTATTGAGGGGGTGGTTTATCCTGGGGGATCTGCACTGATGGAGGGGGGGGTGTTATCACTGAAGGGGGTCTGCACTTATTGAGGGGTTATCCTGAGGGGGGTCTACAATGATGGAGGGGGGTTTATCTTGAGGGGCTGTCTGAAATTATTGGGGGATGGTTTATCCTGGGGAGTCTGCACTGATGGAGGGGGGTTTATCACTGAAGGGGGTCTGCATCTATTGGGGGTTTGTTAATCCTGGTGGGGCCTATCCTGAGGGGCTGTCTGCACTTATTGGGGGGTGGTTTATCCTGGGGGGGTCTACGCTAATGTGGGGGTTATTTTTTCCCGAGTGGGGTCTGTTCTAAAGGAGGGGGGTGATTTGTCCTGAGGGGGGTGTACTGATTGAGGGGGGGGTCTAAACTGAGGGAGGGAGGTCTGTGCTCAGCGACTCTAGTTAGTAGGTGGGGGGGCCAAGTTTTACCGCACCGGGTGACACCAAACATTCCCATAAACCCACTCCTAAACCTTGTGGAGAGTTTAAGCTGTTGTAGCTGCAAAGGGTGGGCCAACTCAATATTAAACCCTACGGACTAAGACTGGGATGCCAATAAAGTTCATGTGTTTGTAAAGGCAGGCGTCCCAATACTTTTGACAATAGAGTGTTCATAGTTCTATTGCTCCAAACTTGACCAATGTAATTATGTAAAAATTGCCATACATGGAAAAACCTACTGAACTGATTTCATTGGTGTGATGCTCTTGCTCTTCCATTACCCTACAAACATTTACGGAGACACCTTGGGATACTCCTGTTGGCAGAGAGTGGACAAAAACTTCAGAAATTGGACTACCCATCCTTGCCCAGTCAAGGGCTCCAGCACTCTTACAATACACATCTATTTGTAAAAACCGGGAACATTTCCAGGGACAAACCTTCAAAGCCTTGTACCGTCCTTGTAAATCAGTGGCAGTTGGCAGCGACGTCCTTGCTGCAAGGAGAGCCCTCTACCCTGTGACTTTTATTCCTTTTTTTTTTATTTTTGTTGCATTAGTCTGCACCATGTAGCTTTGCACATATTATTTTTTCTCTCCACTGTAAAACATTAAGTAAATGCTATTATTGCCTAACAAATGCTACACGGATGATTGCGTCCTCTGTTCTCCGGCATCTCGTCACCGTACCTCGGCGAGTCTTGTGGCTAAAGCGGGCGGCTTGCCCAGAACTGAACAGAATAATTAGGCTAAGAAGAGACAAATTTATCTCTCGGGCTAAGCTCTTTAAAGCAGAACAAGCCTGTTCTTTTCTCTTCTACATACAAGCAGCTCTGGTGAGTAATAACGCGGTCGAAAAAAGAAAAAAAAAAAAAGGAGAGAGAGAGAGAGTGAGAAAGCCCCAGATGCAAATGAGGGGCTCAGGCTAAAGCATTGCCCCGTTATTGTGGCTCAGGCTTACACGCTAAAGAAAAGCATGTTCCTTTCACACCGCTGTAATCCTAGAAGTTCACTGGCCTAAAACCCGAACAAGGAGAAGTCTTGTTAGACGAAATTAAGTGAGCCAAGCCATAGAGAGCGCTCACCTGCCGCTCACCTGTGATGGGGCTTTTAGCATCTGTTACCAAAATAATGGGGACAAAAGAATGGTTTATTTGTATGCCTTTCCACCCACCAAATTATCCTTAGTACCTGTAGGCCTGGCTCTGCTGGCCTGGACTCGGCGCCTGGGGAACGACGTTTAACAAGGAGATCAGGCAGACAAAAAAAGAAATAAAGGAATAATGGTAGCAAAGTAAACCCAATGGGGCCCATGTACAGCCAGGTATTCTGGATCAGATAGAAGGCTGATTGTGATCATGAGTAAATATATATTTATTACAGCTATTTACACTCACCGGTCACTTTATTAGGTACACCTCGCTAGTAACGAATTGAACCCCATCTTGCCTTTTCAATACTGCCTTAAAGCGAAGTTCCCCCCCCCCCCCCAATTTTTTTTTTAACCACTTCCATACTTATACACCTTCCCGCCCAGACCAATCTTTATCTTTCAGTGCTGTTGCACTTTAAATGACAATTGCGCGGTCGTGCTACACTGTACCCAAACTAAATTTTTATCATTTTGTTCCCACAAATAGAGCTTTCTTTTGGTGGTATTTGATCACCTCTGGGATTTTTTTTTAAAATGACCGAAAATTTAGAAAAAAATATGTTTTTTTTGTTTCTGTTAGAAAACATTGTAAATAAGTACATTTTTTCCTTCACCGATGGGCACTGATGGTACTGCACTGACGGGCACTGATAAGGCGGCACTGATGGGCATCGATGAGGGGGCACTGATGTGGTGGCATTGATGGGCACTGATGATGGGCACTAATATGCGGCACTGATAGGCGGCACGGTTTGGGCACTGATAGGCGGCACGGATAAGCATGGACAGGCAACACGGATGGGCACGGATAGGCGGCACAGATGGGCATGGACAGGCGACACGGATGGGCACTGATAGGCAGCATGGATGGGCATAGATGGTCACGGATAGGGGGCATGGATGGGCACTGATAGGCGGCATGGATGGGCATAGATGGGCACTGATAGGTGGCACTAACGTTCTAATGTATGTGTTGTACTAATGGATGCCAATCAATGCCAAACAATAATGCCTGCCAATCAGTGATGCCCATTGTGGGCACTGATTGGCCTCCATTATTTTTAAATGTTATCCCTGGTGGTCTAGGGTGGCATACCTGTGGTGGGCATCCCTGGTGGTCTAGTGGCATCCCTGGTGGTCCAGTGTGGGCATCCTCGGGGGGGGGGGCAGCGCTGATAATCGATCAGCGCAAATCCCCCCTGTCAGAGGAGCAGCCAATCAGCTCTCCTCTACTCGCGTCTGATAGAGGAAAAGCGAATTACCGACCTTTCCTGTTTACATTGTGATCAGCCGTGATTGAACACAGCTGATCAAGTGGCAAACAGTCTCCGTCTTTGCCTCTTTACCTAGATCAGTGTTGCGGGGTGTCAGACTGACACCCTGCAACAACGATCGCCGTGATGCGTGCCCCCGGGGGCGCGCAGCGGCTCAATATCCTGAGGACGTCATGTGACGTCCACTCAGGATATTGAAACCACTTTGCTGCCGTTATTCTGTAATAGGACGGGCGGCAAGTGGTTAAAGGGGTTGTAAAGGTTAGTTTTTTTTCATCTTAACCACTTGAGGACCGCCGCATGCAAATATATACGTCTGGAGAATGGCACGGCTGGGCACAAGGGCGTACATGTATGTCCCCTTTAAGAACCCAGCCGTGGGTCTTGCAGCGCGCCGCCACTGCTGGGAACCGTGGACCCGATCGCCGCCAGTGTCCCGCGACACTGATCGCCGCCATTAGTAGTAAAAAAAAAAAAATATTAATAAAAATGCAATAAAACTATCTGGGACCTGTGTGTCTTCCATACCTCATTTAGGTTTACACGTCTGACCTACACTACAAGATAGATTATATAACAAACAATATTTCATGTTAAAATATTCATATTACCCACTTGCCTACAGGGCACTTTCACCCCATTCCTGCCCAGGCCATTATTCAGCTTTCAGAGCTGTCACACTTTGAATGACAATTGTGCAGTCATGCAACACTGTACCCAAATACATTTTTTATTATTTTTTCCCACAAATAGAGCTTTCTTTTGGTGGTATTTGATCACCTCTGCAGTTTTTATTTCTTGCGCTATAAACAAAAGAAGAGGAACAAGTTTAAAAAAAAACACAATATTTTTTACTTTTTTGCTATAATAAATATCCAATTTTTTTTTTTAACAATTTTTTTCTCAGTTTAGGCTCATATGTATTCCTCTACATATTTTTGGTAAAAAAAATCGCAATAAGCCTATATTGATTGTTTTGCACAAAAGTTATAGGGCCAGATTCTCATAGATCCGCGTATCTACGAGCGGGGCGTAGCATATGCCATTTACACTACGCCGCCGCAACTTACTGGAGCAAGTGCCGTATTCTCAAAGCACTTGCTCCGTAATTTGCGGCAGGCGCAAGGCCGCGTAATTCAAAGGGGGCGGCTTGTATTTAAATTAAGCGCGCCCCTGTGCCGAACGAACTGCGCATGCGCCGGCCTTAAACGTAGGCCACTGCGCATGCTCCGTAGTATGCCGCAAATACATTGGTTGCGACGTTAACGCACAGCCCTATTCGCGACGGGTTACGTAAATGATGTAAACGCCGGAAAAACCCGACGCTGTCCCGACATCCATACTAAACATGGCGTACGCTGGACCTATGCAAGGTTACCCCTCATATAGCAGGGGTAACCTTACGCGTACGCAAACTACGTAAACTACGTCGACGCGGCGCAAAAACGTCCGGGAATCGGCGTAGCGGCTCATTTGCATATTCGGCGCTGAAATCGATGTAAACGCCACCTAGCGGACGGCGTATTATTGCATTTAGGATCCGACGGTGTAAATGACTTACGCCAGTCAGATTCTAGCCTAAAACCGGCGTATCATGTTTTCCGAATAGAAAACAATGATACGCCGGTGGGAAATTCGAATTACGCCAGTGTATCTGTAGATACACCGGCGTAATTCCTTTGAGAATCTGGCCCATAGCGTCTACAAAATAGGGAATAGTTTTATAGCATTTTTATTATTATTTTTTTCACTAGTAATGGCGGCGATCAGTGATTTTTATTGTGACTGCGATATTGTGGTGGACACATCGGACACATTTTTGGGACCATTCACATTTATGCAGCAATCCTTGCTATAATAATGCCCAAATTACTGTATAAATGTGACTGCAAGGGAAGGGGTTAACACTAGGGGGCGATCAAGGGGTTAATGTGTTCCCTAGGGAGTGATTCTTACTGTGGGGGGAGGGGAGTGACTGGGGGAGGTGACCGACGGTTATCCCTTTATACAAGGGACACACCATCGGTCTCCTCTCCCTGACAGGGCGTGGATCTCTGTGTTTACACACAGAGATCCATGGTCCTGCTCAGTTACTGGGCAATCGCAGGTTCCCGAGGCCGCGATGGCACGTGAATCGGTCCCCAAGCCTGCACACCCCCTAGTGGCTTTTAAAGGCGCAACGTCATATGACGTCCATCCAGAACAATAGGCTCTGCCTCCTGCCGTCATTTGAGGGCAGGCGATTGAGAAGTGGTTAAAAATAAAATATACAGAATAAAAATTAAATTACAAATATAAGATCAATAGTCAAGTATAATGATAAATGCTAAAAGGGGGTAAAGATAAAGTATTAATTTAAAGTATTATGAGATAGTAGGGGGATAACAAACTACATCAGGTCCAAGGCCCGGCTTTATGACTTGGCATTTCCTGAGAAATATTCTCTACCCCAATTTATACCATAAATAAGGTAGGGGAAGGGAAAGGTTGCTTTTTGGAATTTATGATACAGAAGGTACCGGCTGGTTTAGAGATGCCCAGATGTCTCATCACCTTATGATCACAAAGAGACTTTGGCTTTGACGATGGTACCCTTAACCCATCTTCACCAATGGATCATCATCTTTCATTGTTCCAAGGGCTCTGAACAAACAAAAGGTGAACTCTGATTGGCCGCTGTGGCTCGCTAACTACAAATCATTGCTCTTTGCACTTACTGACGAAATAAGTCAAAATTCTAAGGTAAAACCGCAGAAAAAAATGACTTCTCCAAGGCACAGGAGAATGTGATTTCATTTTTGAGCTGCAGAAAACATATGCACATGAAAATGATAGTAAGCGCTGATAAGGCTGCACAAAACACTTCATGACTGGACAGACATGAAACAGTTCCTGGTAAACACTATTAGCATATTAAAGAAAAAATAATGTAGTTACAATTTACCAGAAAGCGGCCTCTGAGTTCCAGAAAACATACATTTTACTGTATCATATTATTAAGTAGCAAACCGCGAATAACAACTTATTTCAGGAAACCTGAGTTTGGGACTCTGAATTCGGCTGACCTTGTGTGACATTTGATAGAACCTCACAACTGATGGAAGCTTAAAGGTCAACTTCACCCAAAGCCCATAATTCATTTCTGGATGGTCACTGGAGGGTCAAGTGAGGCCGCGTACACACGTCCGAGAACCTCGTCGGGCTAAACTCATCGCTCCGCCCGACGAGGTTCCCGATGAGCGGTCGGAAAAGCTCATCGAGCCAAAGTCCTCATTGAACAACGAGGAAAAAGAGAGCGTGCTCTCTTTTTTGGCTCGACGAGCTTCCCAACGGGACGCTCGTCGGAATTGTACACACGATCTAGAACCTCGGCAGAATATGTCTCCCAGCGAGCTTCTCGCTGGATTCTGCCGAGAAGCTTGGTCGTGTGTATGCCGCCTAAGGCCGCGTACACACGTACGAGAACCTCGTCGGGCTAAACCCATCGTTCCGCCCGACGAGGTTCCCGATGAGCGGTCGGAAAAGCTCGTCGAGCCAAAGTCCTCATTGAACAACGAGGAAAAAGAGAGCGTGCTCTCTTTTTTGGCTCGACGAGCATCCCAACGGGACGCTCGTCGGAAGTGTACACACGATCGAGAACCTCGGCAGCTGGATTCTGCCGAGAAGCTCGGTCGTGTGTACGGGGCTTCAGACAATGGCCTCTTATATACCAGACAGTATGGAAACTTTACCACAGTACTTTATATCGCTGCCCAACCCTACTGCAGATGACACTTCTGGCAGGTGAGCCCCTCCATGATTTAGGCCCCTTTCACATGGGCGGACTGAACGGCCGATTCATGCTTGTCTATGGAGCGTCGGATCAATGCTGTATCCTGGCCTAGGCCAACAAGTCCCAGGCCTAGGGCAGCACTTTGCAGGGGGGCAGCACAGAAAGAGTCCCTGCTGGCTTGCGCTACACTGTTAGTGTAACGCACGCTGCTTCTAATTTTGATTGTCCTATCATCCTGAACCACAAACCTTCCTCACTGTGCTATGTTATCTGCTGCACTATTGGCATGGTTATATCTTCTTTGTCCTCCATAAAATTATTAGAAATTTGTGCTTAAAGTAGAACTATAGGCAACACCTTTTTTTTGCATTTTGGATAGAGTATGGAAGGGTTATAGCCCCTGTCAGTTTATTTTTTACCTTACCTGTCCCATTGCAGAGATTTCCCTTCACTTCCTGCCCCATAGCCAAACAGGAAGTGAGAGGAAATCTATGCAAATTAAGGCAAACCATTGCCCCCCCCCCCCAGGCCCTAAGAACTAGTGTCCCCACTCGAAAATGTCAGGGCGTCTTAAACAGGGGTGTGGCCTTAACAGGAAGGCCATAAGGTATGGAAGATGTCATCATCTTGGGTCTCTTGAGGGCCCCGACAGTTGGGTAGAAATGGCAATTCTTGTGGCAGTATCTTGTCACGAAATCAAGGAAGGGGTGGGTCATATTTAAATTAGGGTGTGCACGAGTTTAGTCAGGCCTAGGGCAGCACAAAACATAAATGCACTACTGCGTCGTATGTCAGCGGTGACATGTCCGCTGACATCTGATCCGCTAAAATCAGACGGTTGGCGATACGTCGCCATCCGTCCATGCGGATCGGATGAGATCTGATGAAAACGGACATGCTGCCGTTTTCGTCCTTTCTGTCCATAGCAAGCAGCGGCGCCCAACAAGCCCCTCCCCGCTCAGTGAGCAGAGAGGGACCTGTCATCCGCCGGTTCAGCGGAGATCAACGGAGAGATCTCCCGCTGAGCTGGCGTGTGTCGCTGGCGGATTCGTCCCTGTGTGGAAGGGGCCTTAGAATCTTTACCAAAGCATCCAGGGGCCAATAGAGTCTCCAGCCCATCATATGACACCAGGTTACGGCCCTTGGGTTTGCCTCACCATGTCAATAAGTAATTTAGATAACGCAAAGGTGACCCAAACCAGGAGATACTGTACCTAATTTAAAGGGGTTGTAAAGGTTCCTGTTATTTCACCTTAATGCATCCTGTGGAAAAATACCTGGCTGTCATGGGCCCCCCGGCCTCCACGTTTTACTTACCTGAGCCCGTTCACCTGCTCGGCTCATCCCAGGCGTCCTCTTCTCCACGGAGTCCCAGCATTGTTTGGATAGATTGATAGCAGTGCAGCCATTGGCTCCCGCTGCTGTCAATCAAATCAAATCAATGCCGGTGTACAGCCAAGAATTGTCCCCCGGCGGATTTTGCCCTCTCTGTCCTGCGCAGGATCAGCGAACCTCCTGCGCAGGCGCAGCGGACCTATGGAAATTGCCGAACCTCAAGACATCCCTCAATCGCCTGGACAGGGCCCATGCACATTGAGCACAATATTGTGTCACACTCTGCCGCATGCTGCTGATGCTCGCTCCACTCTGCAAGGGGGGGCGGGTGTATTACAATCATATTGTGTAAGGGGCAGATGCCACAAAGTCACCCATCAACAGTGAAAAACTCGCCCTTCTTTTCATACACCCGCCCCCCCCCCCTACAGACGACATAAAAGTAATACACACGCCATGCCCCCCGTGGCCTGTGTATTACTATTAAATTGTCTGATAGGGGGGGCGGGTGTATGAAAAGTAGGGTGAGTATTGCACTATTGATGGGCGACTTTGTGGCATCCGCCCCTTACATGATATAATTGTAATATACCCGCCCCCCTTGCAGAGTGGAGCAAGCATCGGCAGCATGTGGCAACAACTGTCACTATGCCCTGTTCATTGCGCAGGCGCAGTCTACAGATCATGCCCAGCTCTTAATGTTCAGTAATTTTCAGAGCTAGAGCGCTGCGCCTGTGCAGTCCAGGGCGGGCATAACTTGGCAGGGGGGACACATCTCGGCAGAACACTGGGACTCCGTGGACTCCACGGTGGGACCGAGTCATACAGTCGGCATCTATGGACACAGAGTGTATGACACAGGAGCGCGCCTGCAAGGTAACCCCCTCGGGAGAGAGCTTCCCAGGGGGGGTTAGCTATTGCGGGGAGGAGCCGAGACAGACACTGTAGAAGAGGACGATCGGGGGCCACTCTGTGCAAAACAGGCTGCACCTGGGGGGGGGGGGGGGGGAGTATGACATGTTTGTTATTTAAAAAAAACTTTAGTACCACTTTAATACTCCATAAGGTATGGAAGATGTCATCATCTTGGGTCTCTTGAGGGCCCCGACAGTTGGGTAGAAATGGCAATTCTTGTGGCAGGATCTTGTCACAAAAATGGTTCACCAAGGTAGAACAACTGCTACGTAAAGCAGAAAATGCTACGTAAATATACACATTGGCTTAGATGTAGCAATTTGATAGAGCAATCAAACACTGTATAGAACATAACATGGTGGTTTCATTCCACTAGGGATGAGCTTGGGTGCTGTCTGAACTTGGGTTTGGCTTAATGACATAGGTCAATGATGTCATGAGCATCTCCACCCCTTTGTGTGCATTAAACGGCAGGACAGGAAATTCCTCACCAGCAGCTCATTGGCCCGGCACTGACAGTTGCCTTCTGGATTCGGCTGAACATGGGTGTAGACTGAACCCAGATCCAAACCAAACTAATCCCCATGGTCCACCACAAGGAGATAACATTGAAATAGACCTTAGTTATAACCCAGCATAAAAAACGCTTTTAACCAAATTTTCTGTAGTTTTTTTCTATATTCACCTCAATCTTTCAATAATTTGCATTGAATTTGTACATTTATTGCCCAGTTTCGATATCACAAACAACCAAATTTTGGTGGTTGATGAAACTCCCGGATGGCAGGTTGTTGAGTTTCGTGTGATTGCTCGCACGAAACTCAACAACCTGCCATCCAGGAGTTTGATCACCCACCAAAATTTGGTTGTTTGTAAAGTCGAAACTGGGCAATAAATGTACAAATTCAATGCAAATTATTGAAAAAAAGAGGTGAATATAGAAGCAAACTACAGAAAATGTGGTTATTGTATTTGCTTTTCCTAGATGACGACAAGTTTTTGAAATTGATTGAACATTGTCACGTTTGGCCAGCTTTAGGCTGTGAAGATAAGCTTAACACACGTTCCTGATGTCACGTGCTATATGTCACCTGGGGCATATAGAGTTTACTAAGCTTTAAGTGTATGTATAGGCAATGTTTTCTTTAGTTTTGAATGAAGTTTAGTTAAAACTTCTGTTTATTTTCTTTTTTTGCTGTCAGTATCCAGTTGGGGAGGTTTCCCTTCTTTTTCCTGTCCCAAAAAAAGTTGCTCCTTTACATATGCTTTATAGGGGGTTGATAAAATGAAGGGCTCGGTAATAATAGTGGCTTCATGTTAAATTGCATCAAAGCTAAATTGGCATTTCAATGGGTCTCCGTCTCTGTATCATCTAGAATGCTAACAGCAGAATGAAACACAAGGCTATATATTAGTTCCCTACACCTGTTTTTCCTGTTGTGGGGTCAAGTCAAAAACCTGCCCTATGAGTAGCCATGTAGAGTTTTATTTTGTACATGTATTGGACATAAAAGGAAAACTTACCATGAACACCAAAGGGCATATTGCCCATGCAAGCTGGAGGCATGAAGAAGAGTGTGGTCTGGCCTGACCGGGTGGGTTTCTATTGAACTTTTACAATGAGTGGACCATTGCTGGGGTGTGGCGGGTGAGGCTGTATTCAATAATCTTCCAGTGTCTAGCTCTCGCAGACTAGCCGTCCACCTGTGTCTTCTACTCAGTATAGAAAACATCTGAGGCCTCGTACACACGACCATTTTCCTCGACAGAATCCATCAAAAAACTTGGTGGCAGAGCTTTTTTGCTGAGGAAAACGGTCGTGTGTATGTTTTTCATCGAGAAAACTGTCGTGGAACTCGATGAGAAAAAAAGAGAGTCGGGAGTCTTAATTTCCTTGTCGTGTTCCTCGTCGGGCTGGTTTTCGACGAGAAACACGTTCGTGTGTATGCTTAGAAACGCGCACATGCTCAGAAGGATGGCGCCAGTGCAATCAAACTTCCCCTTTATAGTGCCGTCATACATGTTGTACGTCACCGCGTTTGAGAACGACGAGATTTTGTCTTGGCTGTGTGTACGCAAAGAAAGCTTGTCAAGATTCTCAACAAGCCTAACAAGGAACTCGTCGAGGAAAACGTCGGAACGAGTTCCTCGGTCGTGTGTACGAGGCCTCAAGCCGTGTACACACGGCAGAGAACCTCGACGGGCAGAACACATCGTTCCGCCCGTCGAGGTTCTCTGCCGGCCGTCGAAATCGGCGACCCGCCGGTCGGGAATGGCAACCAGCCATTCATCCAGGCGGGCCGTCGAGCAAAAAGAGAGCGTGCTCTCTTTTCGCTCTACGGGATTCCCGACGGGCGGGGCGAGCCAGGAGCGTACACACGGCCGAGGTCCTCGCTGGAATGCAGCTTCCAGCGAGGTTCTCGCTGGTTTCCAGCGAGAACCTCGGTCGTGTGTACGCCGCCTCAGAGTTGGAGGTGAATTCCAATGGCTAGTGGGGTTCAAATTGATGTTCATTTTTTAATGCAGTGACAAAAAATATTTGAAGGAGCAGGATGGAATATTTTTCTCAAAGGTTTCTAATGCCGTGTACACACGGTCGGAATTTCCAACAACAAATGCTTGATGTGAGCTTGTCGTCAGAAAATCCCACCGTGTGTAGGCTCCGTCGGACATTTGCTGTCGGAATTTCCGACATAAAAAATTTGAGAGCTGGTTCTCAATTTTTCCGGCAACAAATGTTCTTGTCGGAAATATCAACCGTGTGTACACAATTCAACGCACAAAATCCTACGCATGCTCTGAATCATTGAACTTAATTTTCTCGGCTCGTTGTAGAGTTGTACGTCACCATGTTCTTGACGTTCAGAATTTCAGACAACATTCGCGTGACCGTGTGTATGCAAGACAAGTTTGACCCAACATTCCATTGGAAAAAAATCCACGGTTTGGTTTTTGGAATGTCCGTTAATGTATAACAGTAACAGTAAAAGTGTGTTTTGTTTTTTACCAAAATCAAATCTTAAAAACAATACAAATTTTAAAGTACTGTCATGTACCTGTATGCTTAGCCTGAGATGATGATGGAGGGTGGTCTCTGGCACAGTTCCTGTCCAAGCACCCCTGGAAGTTGAGACAGGGCAAAGAAAAATCAAAAGTGCCCAATTGCCGACACTCTGGGCTGGATCTTGAGTGACAACTGTGTAAGATGAGAATTTCCTTTACTTTGGGAACATTTTCAGATGTTCCTCAAAACAAGTGAAGAGAAATGTCCCCAGAAGGACATAGCCAGCAAAAAATAAGCTGACACAAGTATTTTCCTTTCCCTTCTCTATCTAATACTAACAGAAAAAGCTTTAGTTTATTTTACACTTTAAAGCAGCCCATAGATTATCCATCATTATTACACCACTTTTGGAAGGAAAGAAAATAGCTTGATTTCACCACCAACACAGTCAGCGTTGATGGAGGAATCCCTCCTGCAGCATTATTGTGCTCTACCGGTGGGGAGCCTTCACTGCTGGCAGAACACAATGGTAACTGCTGGCGGTTATAGCCACCAGCAGTGATCGCATGAAAAAAATCCAACAGGCTGGTTGGACTCAAGTCAATCGATAAGGCTGCTGAACCAGCCGAGATTCGATCCAAAGTTTGATTTCCACAGAAATGGAAATTCGATTTTTTATATCAGACGTTTAATGAACAGAACCTGGTCTAATCCCAAGTCTAATGAGCAGAACCTGGTGTTTCCCAGGTCTAATGAACAGAACCTGGTGTTATCCCAGGTCTAATGAGCATAACCTGGTGTTTCCCAGGTCTAATGAACAGAACATGGTGTTATCCCAGGTCTAATGAACAAAATCTGGTCTTATCCCAGGTCTAATGAGCAGAACCTGGTGTTTCCCAGGTCTAATGAACAGAATGTGGTGTTATCCCAGGTCTAATGAGCAGAACCTGGTCTTATCCCAGGTCTAATGAACAGAACACGGTCTTATCCCAGGTCTAATGAAAAGAACATGGTCTTATCCCAGGTCTAATGAACAGAACCTGGTGTTTTCCCAGGTCTAATGAACAGAACTTGGTGTTTTCCCAGGTATAATGAGCAGAACCTGGTGTTTTCCCAGGTCTAATGAACAGAACTTGGTGTTATCCCAGGTCTAATGAACATAATCTGGTGTTATCCCAGGTCTAGTGAACAGAACATGGTGTTTTCCCAGGTCTAATGAACAGAACATGGTGTTTTCCCAGGTCTAATGAACAGAACCTGGTCTTATTCCAGGGCTAATAAACAGAACCTGGCCTGATCCCAGGTCTTATGAACAGAACCTGGTCTTATCCAAGGTCTAATAAACAGAACCTGTTCTTATCCCAGGTCTAATGAACAGAACATGTTCTTATCCCAGGTCTAATGAACAGAACGGTCTTATCCAAGGTCTATTGAACAGAACCTGGTCTTATTCCAGGTCTAATGAACATAACCTGGTCTTATTGAAGGTCTATTCAACAGAACCTGGTCTTATTGAAGGTCTAATGAACAGAACTTGGTCTTATCCCAGGTCTAATGAACAGAACCTGTTCTTATCCCAGGTCTAATGAACAGAACCTGGTCTTATTAGAAGGTCACCAAGGCAAAAAGCACTGCACGGAGACATTTTTGTTCCACATTCTGCTCTTCATACATCAACTAGAAGAAGTTGTGTCATGCCTAATTATAGCAGAACTAAGTATTAGTTGTGGTTTTCTAGAAAGTAACATCCGCTTTAGCACAAAAAAGCAGAATTTGAGGACGATCAAAATTAGGATCAGATCGCATAATACACACGCATATAAAATACATTAAGCGCAAGCAGCAGTCCATTCATGCGTCCTATTGTCCTGCAAGCTGTGGAAATATACCGTCATGGATGAATACTAGCTGGTCATAATATCCCATGCTGTGGTCTTCAAATGATTCATAAGTTTCAGTGCAGTCATTAGAAGTGGCAGTAGGTTAGTCAGCTACTGCGTGATGAAGAATGAGTGCAGTGGATATGGTCATAGTAGTAGGCACGTCTATGATGAGGTGATATGTTAGAATAAGTTTGTACTGTGTGTGTTGTTTAAAAATGCAAATAAACAAAAATGTTCAAAAAATTATCAAATATAAGCCTTGCTTTGTCTAGTCTATAATCAGCTATAAGCCTTGCTCTCTCTAGTTTATGGCCAGTTATAAGCCTTGCTCTCTCTAGTCTATGACCAGTTATAAGTCTTGCTCTCTCTAGTCTATAACCAGTTATAAGTCTTGTTCTCTCTAGTCTATGATCAGTTTGAAGTCATGCTATCTAATCAATGACCAGTTATAAGTTTACCTCTCTCTAGTCTATAACCAGTTATAAGCCTCGCTCTCTCTAGTCTATGACCAGCTATAAGCCTCGCTCTCTCGAGAGGCCATGACCAGTTCTAAGCCTCGCTCTCTCTAGTTCATTACCAGTTATAAGCCTTGCTTTGTCTAGTCTATAACCAGCTATAAGCCTTGCTCTCTCTAGTTTATGGCCAGTTATAAGCCTTGCTCTCTCTAGTCTATGACCAGTTATAAGTCTTGCTCTCTCTAGTCTATAACCAGTTATAAGTCTTGTTCTCTCTAGTCTATGATCAGTTTGAAGTCATGCTATCTAATCAATGACCAGTTATAAGTTTTCCTCTCTCTAGTCTATAACCAGTTATAAGCCTTGCTCTCTCTAGTCTATGACCAGTTATAAGTCTTGCTCTCTCTAGTCTATGACCAGTTATAAGTCTTGCTCTCTCTAGTCTATGACCAGTTATAAGTCTTGCTCTCTCTAGTCTATAACCAGTTATAAGTCTTGATCTCTCTAGTCTGTAACCAGTTATAAGTCTTGCTCTGTCTAGTCTATGACTAGTTATAAGCCTTGCACTCTCTAGTCTATGGCCATTTATAAGTCTTGATTAGGGATGAGTTTCGAGTTCGGGTCAAACTCATGTTCGACTCGAACATTGCCTGTTCGCCGAATTTGGTGTATTCGCGGCAAGTTTGTGTGAACTTTAGAACCCTGTTAAAGTCTATGGGACTCGAACGTTTGAAATCTAAAATGCTAATTTTAAAGGCTAATATGCAAGTTATTGTCATAAAAAGTATTTGGGGACCTGGATCCTGCCCCAGGGGACATGTATCAATGCAAGAAAAGTTTTAAAAACTGCAGTTTTTTTGGGAGCAGTGATTTTAATAATGCTTAAAGTGAAACAATAAAAGTGAAATATTCCTTTAAATTTTGTACCTGGGGGGGTTGTATAGTATGCCTGTAAAGTAGCGCTTGTTTCCCGTGCTTAGAACTGTCCCTGCACAAAGTGTAATTTCTGAAGGAAAAAAAGGCATTTCAAATCACTCGCGGCTATAATGAATTGTCAGAACCCCACATCATTTTTTTTAAAATTTGACGTGGGGTTCCCCTTAATATCCATACCAGAACTGAAGGGCCTAGCAATTGAATTTGGGGGGACCGCCACGCATTTTTTTTAATGACTTTAAGCATTATTAAAATCACTGCTCCCAAAAAAATGTCAGTTTTTAAAACTTTTTTTGCATTGATACATGTCCCCTGGGACAACGACTTGCATATTAGCCTTTAAAATTAGCACTTTAGATTTTTTAAACGTTCGAGTCCCATAGACTTTAATGGGGTTCTAAAGTTTACACAAACGTTTGGTGTGTTCGCAGGTTCTGGTGCGAACCGAACGGGGGGGGGGGGGGGGGGGGGTTTGTTCTGCTCATCCCTAGTCTTGATCTCTCTAGTCTATGACCAGCTATAAGTCTTTCTCCCTCTAGTCTAGGTCCAGTTATAAGCCTTGCTCTCTCTAGTCTATGACCAGTTATAAGCCTTGCTCTCTCTAGTCTATAACCAGTTATAAGCCTAGCTCTCTCTAGTCTATAACCAGTTATAAGTCTTGCTTTCTCTAGTCTATGACCAGTTATAAGTCTTGCTCTTTCTAGTCTATGACCAGTTATAAGTCTTGCTCTCTCTAGTCCATGACCAGTCATAAGCCTTGCTCTCTCCAGTCTATGACCAGTTATAAGTCTTGCTTTCTCTAGTCTATGACCAGTTATAAGCCTTGCTCTCTCTAGTCTATAACCAGTTATAAGTCTTGCTCTCTCTAGTCTATAACCAGTTATAAGTCTTGCTTTCTCCAGTCTATGACCAGTTATAAGCCTTGCACTCTCTAGTCTATAACCAGTTATAAGTCTTGCTTTCTCCAGTCTATGACCAGTTATAAGTCTTGCTCTCTCTAGTCTATGACCAGTTATAAGTCTTGCTCTCTCTAGTCCATGACCAGTCATAAGCCTTGCTCTCTCCAGTCTATGACCAGTTATAAGTCTTGCTTTCTCCAGTCTATGACCAGTTAAAAATGTTGCTCTCTCTAGCCTATGACCAGTTATAAGCCTTGCTCTCTAATCTATGGCCAATTTTAAGTCTTGCTCTCTCCAGTCTATGAACAGTTATAAGTCTTGCTCTGTCTAGTCTACGACCAGCTATACGTAAGTCTTTAAGTACAGCAACTTTAGTCCAGAGAAACTCCCCACAAGGACCTGCTGAGCTCCAGCAAATGCTGCTTACCAGTCAGTTGTTGATACAAGTTAATTATTCAGATCCATTAAGAATACAATAGTATTTACACTTCCAAGGAGACATGTCTCCGAACTATTAGGGAACGGCCAAACAAAAAAAAATTAACATTGTTAAATAAAATGTACAAACTCCCCTCGCAGACTCAGCAAAAGACGAATTGACCCCCACGCATTTTAATTACAATCCACAGAAACATTTCGACTTAATAATTTACTCGTACCAGTTATTTTAGACCGAGGCACTGGGTTTATATATCACGTAAAATGCGGTTTTAAATATAAATGTGAAAACAAAATGATGTGTAAACATAGCACTGGCAGCGGGACAAAGGAAGACAAAACACTGAAAAGAAAAACAGCACTTAAGAGGTTTCAAGGCCTTTCAACAGATGTTTTCCTGGGATTTACAAAAGGTACTTGTTGTGAATTTAAAGAGCAGAGCAAACTTATACTTGAATATTTTCATAGACCAGCATATGGTATTTCCATGCTTCTCTTGAGTACTTGTCACCTTAGAACACTGGAAACGACTTTGTTCTGATTGGAGTATTTTAGAGCTTGATTTGTGGCAATGCCATGCCGACTATAGACCCCAAAGAATACTGATCAGTGAAAAAATTTGCTCAGCAAAAACTCCACCTCGGACTTTATATGTAGAGTTATGCCGCGTACACACAATTGGAAATTCCGACAAGAAAAGAGCTTTTGGTCGAAAATTACGACCGTGTGTAGGCTCCATCTGACGTTTTCTGTCGGAATTTCCGACAGCAAAAAATTGAGAGCTGGTTCTCAATTTTTCCGTTGGGAAAAGTTCTTGTCGGAAATTCCGATCGGCTGTATGCAATTCGGACGCAACAAAAAAAAAACATGCATGCTCTGAATCAATTCAACGCATTCTCAGAATCAGTGATCGGCTCGTCGTAGTGTTGTACGTCACCGCCTTCTTGACGGTCGAAATTTTGTGTGACCGTGTGTATGGAACACAAGTTTGAGCCATAATTCAGTCGGAAAAAAATCCATGGTTTTCTTGTCGGAATTTCCGATCGTGTGTACGCAGCAGTGTTGCCAACCGTCCGCATTTTTACAGACAGTTCGTAAAAACTAGCACTTTTTTTCCCCGTTCGTAAATGTCTGTGGTTGCGGAAATGTGCCAGTAAAAATAGTCGAGATCGGTTCGGCTTGGAACTGTGTATGGAGATTGGAGGCAGGGGGTGATTGGAGGCAGGGAGTGATGGTGGCTGTGGTGGCACCGCAGAGGGGGATGGAAGCAGGGGGCAATGGAGGCAAGGGGAGATTGGAGGCAGGGGGTGTTAGTGGCAGGGGGTGATTGGAGGCAGGGGGTGTTGATGGCACCGTAGAGGGGGATGGTGGCAGGGGACAATGGAGGCAGGGGTAATTGGAGCCAGGGGGCCTGAGGAGATTGGAGGCAGGGGGAGATTGAAGGCAGGGGGTGTTAGTGGCAGGGGGTGATTGGAGGCAGGGGGTGTTGGTGGCACCGCAGAGGGGGATGGTGGCACCGCAGAGGGTGGGGGATGGAGACAGGGGTTGTTGGTGGCACCGCAGAGGGGGATGGAGGCAGGGGACGATGGAGTCAGGGGGTAATTGGAGCCAGGGGGCCTGAGGAGATTGGAGGCAGGGGGAGATTGAAGGCAGGGGGTGTTAGTGGCAGGGGGTGATTGGAGGCAGGGGGTGTTGGTGGCACCGCAGAGGGAGATGGTGGCATCGCAGAGGGTGGGGATGGAGACAGGGGTTGTTGTTGGCACTGCAGAGGGGGTTGGAGGCAGAGGACGATGGAGGCAGGGGGTAATTGGCGGCATGGGGAATGGGGGAGATTGTAGGCAGAGGGAGATTGGAGGTAGGGGGAGATTGTGGCACCGCAGAGGGGGGTGAAGGCAGGGGGTGTTGGTGGCAGAGGGGGGTGGAGGCCAGGGGTGATGTGACTAAATAATTTGCCCTTATTATATTGAAAATAACAAAAATATGTTTTTTTACCTTAATATCATCACGTTGCTATTTGCCTAGCGTACTTGTTTGTAACCTAAATACCGAAATTTGCACCTAAAAATGTAATTTAGTAACTTTTGTGAAATGCCAGTAAAAAAAGGGTTGTGCCAGTAAATTTCGGGTGTTGTGCCAGTAAATTTCAATCTGGTAGGTTGGCAACACAGGTACGCAGCATTAAGGGTGGAGGTGGCATTAAACTAGCAAATGGAGCACATGGAAAAGAGAGTCTACTGTGATCTAAGGCCACCACTTATCATTGTAATACATGCAACGGAGGCCTCTGTGTGCTGCTGGGACCTCTGTGATTATGGGCTGGCTATAGAAGTGGGATGAAATGAGGTCTCTAATTGAATGTTCTTTGACTTTTTTGTGTACAGTTGCAACCCAGGAGCCAATGACCTTCCCGAGGAATTTAGAGGGTGTCCACTAGAATAAACATTTGGGAGCGTCTATTGCTGACTTGTTTTGAAAGGTTCATGCTCCAGTTTTGTCAGTTAGTCGTCGACTCTGAACAAGCAGGAAGGTTGGGATTTTCAACTTCACTAGTTGAATGTACACTTAAAGTGATATTAACCAATTCAGCTCTAGAGCGGTGGTCTCCAAACTGCGGCCCGTGGGCTGGATGTGGCCCTTAAAGGGGTTGTAAAGACAAAAATATTTTCCTCTTAAATTAAAGTCTGACAGTAGCTGATAAAGTAAAATGTAATGTTTTGCATTATAACTAGTTTGATACCTGTTGAAATCAAGCCGTTTTATTCACCTCCGTCACTCCTGGATCGTTATTCTCACTGACTTCCTGGTTTGCGGTGCGCATTCATTCTTGCTACATCACGGCCTAATGGGAACTACAGTTCCCATTAGGCTTAGCTTCCATGCCTGTGAGGGATAAGAGAGCATCTTCATGCAGGGCTGTAGTCATAGGGAGGGGGTGAGCACATTCTGCTTTCCACCATGCAAAACGGCTCAGATGCTGGTGGAAAGCAAGAAGAGGAGAGACAGGAAATGGCATTTTCAAACCTGGATTACTGTATTTTGGAGGTCAAAAGAAAAAATGAGGTAAGTGATTAAATGCTCTAGCTTACAGCAATCAATTGATCTAATAAAAAACAAACCTTTAGTGTTCCTTTAAGCCCCGTACACACGATCGGAAATTTCCGATAGAAAAAGTCTGACGGACCTCTTCCATTGGAAATTCCGACCATGTGTATGCCCCATTGGACTTTTTTCAGAGGAATTCCATCGGAGTTTAGATAAAGAACATGTTCTCTTTTACTCCGATGGAATTTCGTCTGAATTTCGTTGTGAGTTTGGCCGGGCTAAAGCCCAAAAGTGTGTACGGGGCATTAGCTTACCTTTTCTCCCTTGGGGCACTCTTCTCTCACTGAGACACTAATCCTCCCACTATCACCAATGATGTGGGAACCATTCCTCTTACTGACACCAACATTGGGGCACTAATTCTTGCGCGGACACCAATGATGGGGCACAGTGGCGATGCGTCCATAGTGGGCGCAGGAGCGCCGTCCCCTCTCTCCTGCACCTGTCAATCAACAATAGATAGATTCATGCATAAATGTATCTATTGTCGCCGCTGCCGCCTAATATTCAGGTGTCCAGCCCCTTGTCGAGCGCCGGCCATCAGAATTATAGCAGTGGGGGTGTTTTGGAAGGGCCTGATTAGAGCCATCGGCTCTAATAGGCTTCCTAATTAGAGCCTGTGGGATGGAGCTGGAGGCAGCTTGGAGGACCACGCTGACCCGAGAAAGTTAAGTGCCGGGCGGGCGGGCAAACTGGCAGTATTTGATGGGGCAAACTGGCGGCATTTGATGGGGCAAACTGGCAGCATTTAATGGGGCAAACTGGCAGCGTTTGATGGGGCGTTTGATGCGGCAAACTGGTGGCATTTAATGGGGCAAACTGGTGGCATTTACTGGGGCAAACTGGCAGCATTTGATGGGGCAAACTGGCAGCGTTTGATAGGGCGTTTGATGGGGCAAACTGGTGGCATTTAATGGGGCAAACTGGTGGCATTTAATGGGGCAAACTGGCGGCATTTAATGGGGCAAACTGGCAGCGTTTGATGGGGCGTTTGATTGGGCAAACTGGTGGCATTTAATGGGGCAAACTGGTGGCATTTAATGGGGCAAACTGGCGGCATTTGATGGGGCAAACTGGCAGCGTTTGATGGGGCGTTTGATGGGGCAAACTGGTGGCATTTAATGGGGCAAACTGGTGGCATTTAATGGGGCAAACTGGCGGCATTTGATGGGGCAAACTGGCAGCGTTTGATGGGGCGTTTGATGGGGCAAACTGGTGGCATTTAATGGGGCAAACTGGTGGCATTTAATGGGGCAAACTGGCGGCATTTGATGGGGCAAACTGGCAGCATTTGATGGGGCAAACTGGCGGCATTTGATGAGGCAAAATGGAGGCAATTGATGGGGCAAACTGGCAGTATTTGATGGGGCAAAATAAACCCTGATGGGTTTTTCTTCCTTTCTTGCTCTCTGCAAATTAAAAGTGTAATGGGCTAGTATGCATCGCATACTAACCTATTATGTGACACTTACCTGCAAACGAATCCAGTGCTGTCACATGTGCAGCCTGCATCCTCTTCCTTCCGGGGCCGCAGCCTCCGGCTCTGTGATTGGCTGGAGCCGCATGACTTTAATCTCACACATTGGCACGCAGGAGCCACCAGTAACGGCACACGCTAGGGAAGAAATATCAAACTGGTCCGTTACTTCACAGCGCATTCGCCAATTACAACCACTTTAACTTATCTATATAAGAATATATAAGACAATTAAAATTTAGATGAAGTGCCATTATCTGCAGAACTGGTTGTCGGTGTGAAACAATCTCATTGCTCGGCGATCGACCATCGCTAAAGTGTCTCCCACACATGTTGAACCCTCTATGGAAAAAAAAAGGGTAATTAATTAACCAGTACTCCCATCCTCCTGGGTGTTATATAATGTTATCAGGACTTGGAAGACTCCGCTATCGGTGGGTTTATCAGCAGTGAAGAGATGTTTGATTTGCTTCCCACGTTTTCTTCTCATCCTGGGGGAGGCCACGGAAGGGCCCGATAAGGTTTAATATAAATGAGACCCGGGGATGATAAGAGTCAAGTGACATTTGATTTAATCGATGCATGATGAGGACAGGGGTGCAGAGTCCCCGGGATGCTCAGGGAATTCCTGACTCTCCACCATATGGTGAGCTGTAGCTCTGCATAGCTTTGAACCAGAAGGGTCCTTACTGGCCTGGATGCTCCAGCATAATGACCGCGCAACACGCCATATGGGGCTCCAATGTAATCACAGCACAATGAGCTTCCCATTCCCACAAACAGCTACAGGTAGCTTGTATCACAAATCAGCATTGTACCAGCTTGTCGATGCCTCTTTCCGAGGGGGGGCATCATTATGGATATATTCTCCTCATTTAACCCAAATTAAAAGGTTCAACAAGTGCCCTCCCCAAGGGGCAATAGGATGCTAAATGCTGTATTGTTGTGTAACACTGATTAATACCCCTCAAATAAACATGTGAAGCCGCTAATGACAGGCATGACAGAATGATAATTCCAAGGGGTGGGGGTGGGGGGGCAGAGAAACAATTATCTATTATATCGGGTCATCATAGGCTAGACATACATGGGTTTCGTTTTTAGATAATTTCATGAAAAGTCAACTGCATAAGAACAAGACCCAATCGCTAACATCTCATAAAAGCTTTATTTAAAAAGGCATTTTTTATTTTTTTATTTAAAATTTGCAGCTTTCATTAAAAAAATGGCTGGGAAATTTTGCCACAATGTTCAGGCGCTTCCTGTTAGAGAGTGACAACACCCAGTCCCTAAAAAAGATAAATACTCTGGGCCAGATCCACATACAAATAGATTGGCGCAGTGTAACAGAGATACACTACGCCGCCGTATCTTACCTGGCTTAACCACTTGCTTACTGGGCACATAAACCCCCTTCGTGCCCAGGCGAAATTTCAGCTTCCGGCACTGCGTCACTTTAACTGACAATTGCGCGGTCGTGCGACGTGGCTCCCAAACAAAATTGGCGTCCTTTTTTCCCCACAAATAGAGCTTTATTTTGGTGGTATTTGATCGCCCGTGCGGTTTTTATTTTTTGCGTTATAAACAAAAAAAGAGCGACAATTTAAAAATATATATATATTTTTTACTTGTTGCTATAATAAATATCCCAATTTTTTAAAAAAAAAAAACTTTTTTTTTCTCAGTTAAGGCCGATACGTATTCTTCTACGTATTTTTGTAAAAAAAAAAAATCGCATTAAGCGACTGCTTTGCGCAAAAGTTATAGCGCCTACAAAATAGGGGACAGAATTATGATTTTTTTTTTATATTTTTTTTTTTTACTAGTAATGGCGGCGATCTGCAATTTTTATTGGGACTGCGACATTACGGCGGACACATCGGACACTTTTGACACATTTTTGGCGCCATTCACATTTATACAGCGACCAGTGCTATAAATATGCACTAATTACTGTATAAATGTGACTGGCATTGAAGGGGTTAACACTAGGGGGTGAGGAAGGGGTTAATGTGTACCCTAAATTGTGTTCTAACTGTGGGGGGAGGGGGGGGTGACTGGGGGAGGTGACCGATTGTGTCCCTATGTACAAGGGACACAGATCGCTCTCCTCTCTCCCTGACAAGACATGGGGCTCTGTGTTTACACACAGAGCTCCACGTCCCTGCTCTGTCACCGCCGATCGCGTGTACCTGACGGACACCGCGGCCGCCGGGTACACGCATCGAATCCTCGGCGATGCGACGGCACTGTTTTTCCCCGCTGCGCGCCACCCAGTGGCGCGCGCGCGGAATTACAAAACATTGACGTCCAAAGACGTGACCACAGCGCCTCAGGTCCGCGCTGTTGCCGTCTTTCGACAATGACGCGGACCTGAAGTGGTTAACTTTGAATCCTGGAAGAATTCGCGCCGAAAGTTACGGCGGCGTAGTGTATTTCTGGCGGCGGAATTCAAATCGGCGAGTTGGGGGTGTGATTCATTTAAATAAAGCGCGTCCCCGTGGCGATCGAACTGCGCATGCTCCGTTCAGAAATTTCCCGCCGTGCATTACGCTAAATGACGTCTCAACGACGTTATTTTTTTGACTAGCGTAAATTACGTACATTCCTATTCACGGATGACTTACGCAAAAATAAACAAAAATTCAAATTTCGACGCGGGAACGACGGCCATACTTAACATGGCAAGTCTAACTATACGCCGGAAAAAGCCGACTAGAGACGCCGTAAGAGAATGCGACGGCCGCGCATACCGGACACGGAAAACGACGTGAACGCCACCCAGCGGACGCCGAAGTATTGCATCTTAGATCCGAAGGCGTACGAAGACGTACACCTGTTGGATCTAACCCAGAAGCCGCCGTATCTTGGTTTGAGGATTCAAACTAATGATACGACGCAGGAACTTTGAAAGTACGCCAGCGTATCAGTAGATACGCCGGCGTACTCTCTCTGTGGATCTGGCCCTCTGGATCAACTGTGGGTATAGAATTGGGTATATGGGATTGTACAATATTGTACAATATTTTTTATAAAAACTAGATGGACTTGTGTCTTTTTTTCAACCTGACTTACTATTTATCAAAGAGGAGCTGGGATTTAACCACTTGCTTACCGGGCACTTAAACCCACCTCCTGCCCAGACCTTTCAGCACTGAAGGAATTTGAATGACAATTGCGCGGTCACACAACACTGTACCCAAATGAAATTTTTATCATTTGTTTCCCACAAATAGAGCTTTCTTTAGGTGGTATTTGATCACCTCTGCGTTTTTTTTTTTTTTTTTTTTAATAAATAAAAATACCCATTTAATTGTTTTTAATATTTATTATATATTTTGTTATAAATTTTTTTTGTTATAAAATGTTTTAATTTTTCTCCTTCATTGATGTACGCTGATGAGGCTGCTCTGATGGGCATCGATGGGCTGCACAGATGGGCACTTATAAGGCGGCACTGGTGGGCATCGAAAAGGTGGCACTGGTGGGCATCGATAAGGCGGCACTGGTGGGCACTGAGAGGTGGCACTGATGGGTGGCACTGAAGGGCATTGATAGGTGGCACTGATAGCTGGCAGTGATGGGCACTGATGGGTGGCAGTTATGGGCACTAATAGGCAGCACTGCTAGGTGGCACTGAGGAGGCATTGATAGGTGGCACTGAGGAGACATTGATAGGCGGCACTGAGGAGGCATTGATTGGTGGCGCTTGTGGGTTTTGATAGGTGGCACTCTCTGACATTGATAGGTTGCACTGGTGGGCACTGCGCAATTGCAGGGGGCACTAGCAGGGGGTATTGGCAATAGATGTGCCTCCTTCCTCTTGGGACCGGTGTCCCTTTCACATAAGCCAGTGATCGGCTTTTTTCTCACGCTGTTAGCTGTTACTGTGAGGAGAAAAAAAAATGATTACCGGCTTTTGTTTACATCACGTGATCAGCTGTCATTGGCGTCTCAGTGACTCGGGCGATTGCAGGACTATTAAAGTCCTCCCGGAATTTGGGGTCCACGCTGAAGGATTTACCTCCTTAATGACCAGGTAATTTTTTGCAATATGGCACTGCGTAGCTTTAACTGACAATTGCGTGGTCGTGCGATGCTGTACACAAGCAAAATTGATGTTCCTTTTTTCCCCACAAATAGAGCTTTCTTTTGGTGGTATTTGATCACCTTTGCGGTTTAATTTTTTTTGCGCTATAAACAAAAAAAGAGCGTCAATTTAAAAAAAAGCAATATTTTTGACTTTTTGCTATAATAAATATCCCCCAAAAAATACGTAAAAAAACACATCTTTCCTCAGTTTCGGCCGATATGTATTCTTCTACATACTTTTGGTTAAAAAAATTGCAATAAGCGTATATTGATTGGTTTGCGCAAAAGTTATAGGCCCAGATTCAGAAAGCAATTACGCCTGTCTAACTGGTGTTAGACAGGAGTAATTTCAAATTTTGCGCGCCGTATCACTAGTTTGAATCCTCAAACCATGATACGGCGGCTTCGGGCTTCGATCCGAGAGGCTTACGTCTTCGTAAGCCTTCGGATCTACGCTGCGATATTTTTGCGGCCGCTGGGAGGAGTTTGTGTCGTTTTCATGCGTCGGGATATGCAAATGTGTTTTTACGGCGATCCACGAAGATACGAGTGGTTTTCGCAATCGCTTTCGTCTATTTTTTTTTACGTACTGTTAGACCAGCTTTTTGCTGGTCTAACGGTACGTAGCCCATGTTAAGTATGGCCGTCGTTCACGCGTCGATTTTTTATTTTATTTATTTTTTTACGTAACTCGTTCGGGACAAGGATTGTGCGCAAACGACGCTACTCAAACAACGAATGACGTAATTGTTTTCGCGCAATGCACGGCGGGAAATTTGCGAACGGAGCATGCGCAGTTCGATCGCCGCGGGAACGCGCCTATTTTAAATGATTCACGCCCCCTACTCGCGTAGATGGATTGCGACGGGAGAAATACACTACGCCGCCGTCGTTTACTGGACAAAATCTACCTGGATTCCACGTAGAGCCAGGTAAAATACAGCAGCGTAGTGTATTTCTGATACTCTACGAGAATCTAATTCTCTGTGAATCTGGGCCATAGCGTCTACAAAATAGGGGATAGATTTATGGCATTTTTACTATTTATTTTTTATTTTTTACTAGTGATGGTGGTGATCTGCGATTTTTATTGTGACTGTGACATTGCAGCGGACTCATCGGACACTTTTGACACTATTTTCCGACCGTTGTCATTTATACAGAGATCAGTGCTATAAAAATGCACTGATTAGTGTAAATGACACTGGCAGGGAAGGGGTTAACACTAGGGGGTGATCAGGGGGTTACGTGTGTCCTAGGGAGTGATTCCAACTGTGGGGGGGATAGGCTACCACTGACACAACAGCGATCACTGCTCCTGATGACAATGCCCTGTTTACATCTCCCCATTCTGCCTCTCTGTGTCACGATCGCGGGCCGTCGGCAAACATCAAATTCGCAGGGCACTTTTGGAGACCTTTGCTTTATATGATCGTCATCATTGGCGTCAGTGGAAGGAATAGTTTCTCATCATTGGTGTTAGTGGAAGGAATAGTGTCCCTTCGTTGGTGTCAGTGGAAGGAATAGTGTCCAATCGTTGGCGCCAGTGAAAGGAATAGTGTCCAATCGTTGGTGTCAGTGGAAGGAATAGTGTCCTACTCCCATCATTGGCGCCAGTGGAATAAATAGTGTCCCATCGTTGGCGTCACGAGAAGGAATAGTGTCCCATTGTTGGAGTCAGTAGAAGGAATAGTGTCCCATCATTTGCGTCAGTAAAAGGAATAGTCTCCCATCGTTGGCGTCAGTGGAAGGAATAGTGTCCCATCGTTGGCGTTAGTAGAAGGAATAGTCCCCAATCATTGGTGTCAGTAGAAGGAATAGTCCCCCATTGTTGGCGTCAGTAGAAGGAATAGTCCCCCATCGGTGGCGTCAGTAGAAGGAATAGTGTCCCATTGTTGGCGCCAGTGGAAGGAATAGTGTCCCATCGTTGGCGTCAGTAGAAGAAATAGTGTCCCATCGTTGGCGTCAGTAGAAGGAATAGTCCCCCATCGTTGGCGTCAGTAGAAGGAATAATGTCCCATCGTTGGCGTCAGTAAAAGGAATGGTGTCCCATCGTTGGCGTCAGTGGAAGGAATAGTGTCCCACTCCCATCGTTGGCGTCAGTGGAAGGAATAGTGCCCCTTCATTGGTGTCAGTGGCAGAAATTGTGCCCCTCTGTTGGTGTCAGTTGGGAGATGAGTGACTTTTACTAGACTTAAGAATAGGGCCTCAAGGGCCGGAAAAAGATAAGCAAAGGGCCACATCCGGCCCCCGGGCCGCAATTTAGAAACCACTGCTTTATCTAATCCTTTTATGAACAAATAAAGCCCAGCTCTGGGAATTAGCCACAATTTACCCTTGCTGTGACCTCCCCTCCCCCTCTGCAAGTGTAGAGTTTGTCCAATTCCATGAGCTAAGCTTTATTAGTTCATAAAATGATCATATAAAATATGAAGCACATTGCGAGGGGGGGGGGGTCAAAACATGCTTCCTCTCCCCTTCATGTGGGCTACATAATAAATAAATGCTCAGTCCATATCTCACAATTGCGTTGTCATGTCGTCACACGGGCTCCCAATGGAGACTAGGAAATATGGGATGTTACCAACGTACCCTGAAGGCCCCCCTTACACGGTCAGCCACATGTAGACATGCAATGACTGCATTTACCAAGCTTGTTATTATGAGACTCACCTAATTGTAAACTTTTTTTTTTTGTACCCGTTGCAAATGACCGTCAAAATGTTTAATTTTCCCATGCCAGAACACGGGGCCAAGGAAGTTTATCCAGCTATACTCGGCACCGCTATTCCCAGCAGCATAAATTGTTCGACCCAGCCATGAACTTGAGCTTTCACATTGTCCCCTCCACGTTGTTAGTTTAAATCAGAAAGCAGTGGGCCTATTCTTAGCGAGCATTAGAAAGGACATTTTATTTCACTTTCTTGGCAGTTATGCAAAAATGTCAAGAATGCAGCTGGTTTCAGCTGCAAACTCTTTAACACAAGTCACTAATGGATTTTATAATGCAGTTTTACTGAATGTAAACGTACCGTTCTCTCCTCTCCTCCAACACGCCCAGTGCAGTCCAACCTCATTCCACGTGCGGACAAAAGGCCCCTGTTTAGGTGCATAAACATTGCTGTGAAGCTATCAAGTGGATTTTTACCCCCATCCCTGGGTTTCATTCTTGAAAGAGGACAAAGATGAGAATTTTTATTTTATTTGACCTGTGAGCTGTGAAACACATAACGTATATACTCGAGTATAAGTCGAGTTTTTCAGCAAATTTTTTTGTGCTGAAAATGCCCCCCTCGGCTTATACTCGAGTCGCCTTTTTGCGCTTGATCTCCCGGACTTTGGGGACCTGGTACTGGCCGGCTGTAGGTCCCATGGACCCCAAACTTGGCACACATGTAGCCCCACTCTTCCTCTACAAGTGTGCAAAGTTCGTCCAGGGGACCTACGACCGGGGAGCACCGATTTTTCAATGCTGGTCATCCCTTTCATAGACTCCCATGTTAAATGGTAATTTCTCCGGTGACTTTGGCGACCCGGTACCGGCTGGTTGTAGGTCCCCTTTACCCGGAGCTTGGCACACATGTAGCCCCATTTCTCTTCTACAAGTGTGCAAAGTTGGTTGTCTGAGAAACCTACGGCTGGGAAGCACCGATTTTTCAAAGCTGGTCATCCCTTCCATAGACTCCCATGTTAAATGGTAATTTCTCCGGTGACTTTGGCGACCCGGTACCGGCCGGTTGTAGGTCCCCTTTACCCGGAGCTTGGCACACATGTAGCCCCATTCCTCTTCTACAAGTGTGCAAAGTTGGTTGTCTGAGAAACCTACGGCTGGGAAGCACCGATTTTTCAAAGCTGGTCATCCCTTCCATAGACTCCCATGTTAAATGGTAATTTCTCCGGTGACTTTGGCGACCCGGTACCAGCCGGTTGTAGGTCCCCTTTACCCGGAGCTTGGCACACATGTAGCCCCATTTCTCTTCTACAAGTGTGCAAAGTTGGTTGTCTGGGGAACCTACGGCTGGGGAGCACCGATTTTTCAAAGCTGGTCATCCCTTCCATAGACTCCCATGTTAAATGGTAATTTCTCCGGTGAATTTGGCGACCCGGTACTGGCCGGTTGTAGGTCCCCTTTACCCGGAGCTTGGCACACATGTAGCCCCATTTCTCTTCTACAAGTGAGCAAAGTTGGTTGTCTGAGGAACCTACGGCTGGGGAGCACCGATTTTTCAAAGCTGGGTACCCCTTCCATAAACTCCCATGTTAAACGTCAGTCTAGTCATGGGCACAGTGAGGCATTGGCACAGTGAGGCATGGACACAGTGAGGCATGGACACAGTGAGGCATGGACACAGTGAGGCATGGGCACAGTGAGGCATGGGCACAGTGAGGCATGGACACAGTGAGGCATGGGCACAGTGAGGCATGGACACAGTGAGGCATGGACACAGTGAGGTATGGACACAGTGAGGCATGGACACAGTGAGGCATGGACACAGTGAGGCATGGACACAGTGAGGCACACAGATGGACACCCTAGGCTTACACTCGAGTCAATACGTTTCCCAGTTTTTTGTTGTAAAATTAGGTGCCTCGGCTTATATTCGTGTCGGCTTATACTCGAGTATATACAGTATATAGAAGGGTAAAGAATAGATCAGGCACAATAAGATAGTCTCCGGATCCAGCCGATTGGCAACGATTATATCAGCCTTTCTCAACCTTTTTACCAAGAAAAAACCTTTGTAATAGTTTATAGGTCTAAGGGAAACCCAACAAAAATAGCAAACCTACACCTAAAGGTGTTCCTCATCCCCCAGTGCCTCCAATCATCATTACCATGATCTACGTTCTTTTAAATTTTACCTATAGGTAAGAGTGCTAGGACCATAGTTTCTGATTCCCTCTCTTGCTGTTCTAATTAATTTCCATTGATTATGAATTTACAATCTATTATAGGTGCTCCTGATGAGTGGAAACAATCCACGAAACGCATCAAGCTTTTATATTTGATGCCATGTCACAGTAATCACGTGTTTACTATGGGTTTTATTTGTTTGAATCATCAACAGATTACAGTGCAACCTTGGTTTGAGAGTAACTTGGTTTGAGAGCGTTTTACAAGACAAGCAACCTTTTTTAAATACATTTTGACTTGATATACTAGCGATTAAATTTATGATAATATAATTAATAAATATGTTTCGCCTGTTAAAACAAACCAGCATGAGTATTCATTCTTATCTTTTTGTTGTCTATAGCATATAATACATCACAACTAAATCTCCTGAAGAAGCTCTGTAAAGCAAAACATGTTGAGTGGTGGTGTCTGTATATATGCCTTCCTGTAGAACAGTGGTTCTCAGCCTGGGGGTCGGGACCCCCTTGGGGGTCGAATGATGATTTGCCAGGGGTCACCAAATCCTGGCCTGTTTCTGAAGCCCACACCGCTTTCCTAGCCTTTTCTCGGCCACCCAGCTGGGCTGTTCCTAGAGCCCACGGCCACCCACTCAGCCTCTTTTTGCAGTTCAGGGCATGGCTTGGGGGCAGTAGACTAGAGATCCGCTGACTGGTGAGGATTGTGAGGTGGGATGGGCTGGAGGAGACCCTATCTCCTGATTTTAGCATAGGTGTCACTGCTGCGAGACACCACTCTAGTACGGGTTCCACACTACGAAAATAATTTTACTGTTAGGGGTCCCCACAATTTGTGAAATGTTATCAAGGGGTCACAACACTAGAAAGGTTGAGAACCACTGCTGTAGAACAACCGATTTTTGATATGGATGGAACATTGTCCTCATGTTTATTATCTTTGTAGTAAAAATCAAATGTTATTTATTTGCAATTGTCTATTACATTTTCCATACCCAACACCTTAAAGGGGTTGTAAAGGTACACGTTTTTTTACCTTAATGCATCCTATGCATTAAGGTAAAAAAAACACCTCTCAGCACCGCCCCCCCCCCCCCGAGCCCCCGTTGTACTTACCTGACCGTTTGAATCTCCCGGGCGCGTCCACGTCGTCCTCTTCGGTTCCCAGCCTGGCCGTTGATTGGCTAGGCTGGGCGGATTGATAGCAGCGCAGCCATTGGCTAGCGCTGCTGTCAATCAGAGCGCATGACGCGGCGCGCCGGGGGCGGAGCCGAGTGATACAGTCGGCGGCTATGGCCGCCGCTGTATCATGGGAGCGCGCTCGCAAAAGCTTTCCTCCATGCGTGCGCCCTCGCATGAAGAGGGAAAGCTTTTGCGAGGAGGAGCCCAGACAGCCGCCGAGGGACCCCAGAAGACAGCTTTCCGGGCCACTCTGTGCAAAACGAACTGCACAGTGGAGGTAAGTATAACATGTTTGTTATTTTTTTTTTTAAAAAGCTCTGACTTTAGTGTCCCTTTAAGGCTCCATGCACACATGGATTAGATTTATCAGCTAACCCTAAGCTGATAAACTGTAGTTTGAAAGGCTCCCTGCAAAGCTACTGGCGTTTTTTATAGCTTTATTTTAGCTTCCAGTGTGCATGGAGCCTAAAATTCTAGAGGTTTGTTACCTCTCTTTCCCTTCTTGTTTCACCTTACATTGGTGGTCCATGTAGAAGTGACTCCTTACATTGATGGTTAGTGTAGAAGTGACCCTGTATATGGTGGTCAGTGTAGACGACCTTATATTGCTGGTCCATGTAGAAGTGACCTCTTACATTGTTGGTCAGAGTAGAATTGACCCCTTGTATTGGTGGTTAGTGTAGAAGTGACCTACTAGTGCAATTGTGGACAATATAGGCAGAAGATTAATCTGCTACTGCTTTCTCCTCAAGGAACCCTTACCAACTTCCAGAGAACCCCTAACAGATAATGAGTGTGCTCTACCTCCTCGTCCTTGTTTGCCTCCTAGAACATGGGTGCAAGAGTGAGGTTCCTGTTAGCCAACAATCGATAAGATGGCACTCTGCTGAAGATCCATATCTAAAGTTTATTGTCATAAAAGGCAGATCTTGGCCGATTTTTATAAAAGGTGAATCTTGGCCATGCATGGCCAAGATGCTAAGGCAGAGGTGGCAAACACAAGGCCCGCGGGCCGAATGCGGCCCTCCAGGCCAATTCATGCGGCCCTCGCACCTCTCCAGTCATCCTCCAGACCCTTACTTTCAAGCAATGCATCCAACTTCTTCCCAGTAGCAGCATAAGGAAAGGGGGGTGCACTGTGATGCAAGGGAGAGGGGGGACTCAACTTCTGATGGTGGAAGGGGGCTCTTGACATCTAATGTAAGGGGAGGGGATGCGTGGACATCTAATCTTACAGATACAACCGGCCCTTTTGAGGGCAACCGTAATGCTGATGCGGCCCACGATGAAATTGAGTTTGACACCCCTGTGCTAAGGGGATTGGTCTATTAAGATCTTAAAGACTCCTTAAAGGAGTTGTAAAGCAATTTTTTTTTTTTTTTGCTGAAATGACTATATACAGGGTATAGAGACATAATAGTTAACTGATTCCTTTTAAAAATGATTACAAATAGATAAAAATCAATCATATAATGTGCCTGCCATTTCAGTTTCGTTTTTGCTGTTTTTCCTGTCTCTCTGATGTACAGAGCCAGAGAGCCAATAGAGGGCAATGATGGTTTGTAAAACCAAACTGGATTGGTGCTGAGGGGTTTTACACACACCTCATTGATTAGTGACCACAGTGAGAAAGCTCCCAGTACTGTGGTTATCAGGAAACAGACAACCAGGAAGTGTGGAGATCAGAGAGGAATTACAGCAACATCAAAGCAAAAACTAACAATGAGGACATGAAAACAGCACTGCATTAAGGTAAAGGAAGCTATTTAGCTAAAAAAAAAAAAATTCCTTTAGTGACCCTTTAACAGTGCCCTGATAGAGGTAGTTGATGTCAAGAAATGGGTCTGTCGAGGAAGGAAGATTGTGTCTACATGTCCATCCCACCTCCTTTGTCTATGGACATCATAAAGTGTAACTAGGCTTTTTTTCCCCTTTATTTTTACCTGGTGATCCTGCCAGTAACAAACTTCATGTTCTAGGGGGTCCTGGGGCAAAGTGAAACTGTCTCTTGTAAGTAGAAGCCCACCACGAAAAAAACTGATATCCAACTTTGCCTGCTTACCCGCCAATCCATTGAGTCAGATCTATAAGACCTGATACACAGAGGTGTATTTAGATTTTGTGCTGCCCTAGGCCTGACTAAACTCGTGCACCCCCTAACTTAAGTATGACCCACCCCTTCCTGTCACGGCCACACCCTGTGTTGTTTAAGACCCGCCCTGATATTTTCGAGTGAGGACATTAGTTCTGAGGGCCTGGGGAATGTATTCCCTTAATTTACTTAGATTTCCTCTTACTTCCTGGTTGCCCATAGAGCAGGAAGTGAAGGGAAATCTTCGCAATGGGACAGGGATGGTAAAAGTGTTGTCTATAGTTCTACTTTAAGTAGATGGTGCAGCAGAAACATATAGCACAGTGAGGAAGGTTTGTGGTCCAGGATGACAAAACAGTAAAAATTGGAAGCGCCCCCCCCCCCCCCCCCCCACAGTTGCGTAATACCGGCCGCCCACATACTAGAAGCAGCGCGGGCGCTTTATGGGGGGGCTAGCGCAAGCCGGCGGGGACTCTTTTCGTGCTGCCCCCCTGCAAAGTGCTGCCCTAGGCCTGGGCCTTGTTGGCCTAGGTCAGGATACAGCTCTGCTGATACACCAATAGTCTGGGACTTTGACTACAACTTGACTTCTGCAGGTCGACCGCACAAAACACATGTAGATGGGTTACATCTATAGAAGGAAGTGGAAATTTCCATGGGGTTCCTTTGTTTGTGGCTCGTTTTACATAATAATCTATTCAGAAAAGACAAAGAAGTCACTTATATCCATGGTTCAAGGTTCATGTGACAAACACGCAAACAGATTTTCTACTACCATATAAAACAAAGTGCTTAGGCTGGGTTCACACTACGATTTTCTATACAGTTTTTGGATACGTTTTTAAAAAAAAAAAACGTATGCAACCGTACAGAAAACCGTGGCCATAGACTTTACATTAAAAAACGTATTTGCCATAAATCATACGGTTGTATCTGGTTTTCAAACCATACGGTTTTTAACTTTTTTTTTCCTGGAAAAAAAACGTGGTCTACCACGGTTTTTGGTCCGGTTCAAAAACCGTATTTCAACCGTATACGGTTATTTTAACATAGGACTCTATGAGAACTGTATGTCGTTGCGGTTCTGTCCGTTTTTTTCTATACGGTTGTTAACCTTGCTTCCCTTGAAATTTCAATAGAACAACTGAAACTTTATTGAAAAAAAAAAATCTGTTTAAAAAACGGATGCAACCGTATAGCATACGGTTGAGTACGGTTGGGTCCATTTTTTAGAATACGTTTTTTTAAAAAAAAAAACTGTATCCAAAAACTGTATAGAAAATCGTAGTGTGAACCCAGCCTTACATAAGAGGAAGAAAAAGTGCTCACTAACTGAAGCACATCACATCGATTATAAAAATAGAACCTATAACCAATAATCGAGCATTATGTGATCAATTACTGAACACATTTTTAGGTTGGGAACAGCTCACTCTATGTAACATCCAGATATTATCCTAATTATACAATTTATCAGCTCAAAATCTGATTACTTCAGTAACTTTTACTCTTCTGTAATGTTTTACAAGGTTGTATGAATAGTGTTGGGTTTACACTTTAGCCCTCCAATGCGACGCATTACAGCAACACCCAATTTTACTGAAAGGGTAGTTAATGCTTGGAATACATTACCAGTAGAGGAAGTGAGACAGCCAACAGTAAATGGCTCCAAACATGCTTGGGACAAACATAGATCTATACTCAGACAATAAAGTTAACGGAAAAAAATAAAAAATTAGATGGACTACTCGGTCTTTATCTGCCGTAATTTTTCTATGTTTCTATGTATTTATGCTGATAATTCCAAGAAAAAAGCTCACTGCAAGACTTGTATGTGTTTGCACGTGCAAACATATGAGTGTGCATGCTAAGCAGCATGTGCATACTAAGCAGCATGTGCTTGCTCGGGACCAAATGACTTATTTAAGCTGAACTGTGACAGGAATAGATTGCTGAGTGATCTTTAGCTAGTCCCTGATTTTCCTGTAACCTGACCTGCTACACTTAGCTTCCTGTGCACGACTCAACTTGTCTTTAAGCTGCCTTTGGATTCCTGTCTGCCTGTTGTAACCTCGGCCTGTGTTTGGACTCTGTATCCTTCCTCCTGATTCAGAACCTCCCTACCTGGCTGTGAACTGACCTTGGCATGTATCCTGACTCTGCCTAATGCTCCTGTACCTTGCTGTATGGCTGTTGATGACATTTGCTTTGTGTCCTGGCTTTGCTCCTTGCCCCTGTGTCCCCTATAGCGGGGATGAGCCGCGAGAGCTGCCGTGGGACCCCAGAGGACGATCGGGGCCACTCTGTGCAAAACGAACTTGACAGTGGAAGTAAGTATGGTATGTGTGTGATATCTGAATGATGCCTGCAGCTACAGGCATCATTCAGACATCACCATCTTCAGCCACCGATTCTCTAAATGATAAGAATGATCAAAGCAGCAGTTCCGCTGCTTAATCGTTCTTATATGCAGCGGGAGGGGATGCCCCCCCCTCCCGCCGCCATCCGGTGCTTCTCCGGGCTCTCCCGTGCCATCGGGGGCCCGGAGAACGAATCGGCCGGTGCTGGCTGGGAAGCATAGAGATGACAGGTGACCAGATGGTCACCAGTCATCTCTATGACCGTCGGAGGCCCGGGTGCGACGTTATGACGTCACGCCCGGTACCCGAAAGTAAACAGAGCCGCAATCGCGGCTGTCGGCATGAGATCGGTGAATATTTTTTCACGATCTCATGCTTGTAAGCCTGGAGGAGAGGTGTGGGGTCTTATTGACCTGTCACAGTGATTCCTTATTGACCTGTCGCAGTGATTCCTATTACAAGGGATGTTTACATTCCTTGTATTAGGAATAAAAGTGATCGGAATATTTTTTTTTGTAAAAATAAAAAAATGAAGTAAAATAAAAATAAAATGCATTTATTTATTTTTTAAAACGCTCCTGTCCCTGGTAGCTCACGCGCAGAAGCAAACACGCATACAAGTCCCGCCCACATATGTAAACGCCGTTCAAACCCCACATGTGAGGTATCCTCGCATGCGTTAGAGCGTGTGCAACAATTCTAGCACTAGACCTCCTCTGTAACTCGGAAATAGTAACCTGTAAACATTTTTAAAGAGTCGCCTATGGAGATTTTTAAGTACCAAAGTTTGGCGCCATTTCATCAGTGTGTGCAATTTTTAAATTTTAAAGCGTGACATGTTAGGTAACATCATCTTTCACATTATACAAAAAAATTGGGCTAACTTTACTGTTTTGTTATTTTTTTAATTCATGAAACCGTTTTTTTTTTTTTTTTCCTAAAAAAAGGTGTTTGAAAAATGATTGCGCAAATACCATGCGAAAAAAAAAGTTGCAATGACCGCCATTTTATTCCCTAGGATCAGAGCTGTATACTGGCCTAGGCCAACAAGGCCCAGGCCTAGGGCAGCACAGAAAGAGTCTCCGCCACCTTGCACTATTAGTGTAGCGCCAGTCTTATGGGGCGGACTGGGCAGAGAGGCAAGCATTCCCGCAACTGTAGGGGGGCGGAGCTTCTAATTTTGACTGTCCTATCATCCTGGACCACAAACCTTCCTCACTGTGCTATATTTTTTTCTGCTGCACTATTGGCATGGTTATATCTTTTTAGTCCTCTCCATAAAATTATCAGAATTTTGGGCCTAAAGTAGAACTTTAGGAACACTTTTCTATTTAATTTTGGATAGAGTAAGGGTAAGGTAAGGGAAGGGCAGGTCTTTAACAGCAAGGGGTGTGACCTTGACAGGAAGGGGTGGGTCATATTTAAATTAGGGGTGCACGAGTTTAGTCAGGCCTAGGGCAGCACAAAACCTAAATACATCCCTGCCTAGGATGTCTGCTAAAAAAAAATATATATAATGTTTGGGCGTTCTGATTAATTTTCTAGCAAAAAAAAATAGATTTTTACATGAAGGAGAGAAGTGCCAAAATAGGCCCGGTTGTCAAGTGGTTAAATTAAACTAACCTTTAGTATCCCTTTAAAGAAGAGAACTCACCACAATATCACAGGCCATGGCTTATTTCTAGACTTTTCACTTCCATTGAAATAAAATAGTGACTATTCTAAGGCTAACTTATGATTATTATCAGCTGCACCCAGCACAATTTATGCTGACAACCAGGAGGCATGATTAGTGGAGTAATATATCGAACGGTCGTGATTTATGGCGACTTACTCCTGCTATCTAGGTTGCTATCGGTTAGCCTGGAAGTACAGACACGTATTTGACAACTGTTATCACGGGCAGTAATATAAAATTATGCTCGCAGCCGGTGGCACGGTTCACATGCGGACGCCGAGGAACACAGCGAAAAAAATGAGCCGAGTCACACGATTCCCTGATCTTTGCCAAAACGCGGCTCCATTTGGAAAGAGAAAAATGTTTCACACAATCATTGATTGCTCTAATTCCCCCCCCCCCCCTAACGATGTCTGGTCATGGCACACTGACTTACATTCACTTACACACACTGTTATCTTTGTGCAGAATGGCAATAAAATGTAAAGCAGGCTAAACAATTGTCAAAATAATTTTCACAGGCTCATCTGACGGCACCATGGCCGCTTTGTGCTCCTGCCAGTGTCATGTCATTCTCGCAGCCTGTGTTTATGCACTGTAATTATGGCTCCAATGGCCCAGGGGCTACATATCATTCCAAACGTATTCGCCGTGTCCCGTTACAGCCCGCAATTAATTAAGAGCAGAGCTAATTTCAGAAGTCGAAAACTTCTCCAGGTCATGAAGACGTGGGGAAAAGGAATTAAGGAAATATAAAAAAAAAAAATCATTGCATTTATAGATTTATATACAGTATATACTGTAATAACTCAATTTAGGCACGCTAGAGAAAATTTCATAATGAAAAGGTGGCACAGCGGCTCCGGCTTTTATTCACCCAGACATGGCCACCAGCTTAGAACTTATATGGACATAAGGTGGCAATTTCAATAAGTCCTATGGAATGGTCTATTCTTTGAAAATTAGAACCTTTACAAGGTTTTGGTATTCATTTAGGTGTAGCACCCTCTACCATAGGTAGGTGCTAGAGGTAAGGTGTTTTGAGTGATAGCTGTCAGCAGGGCTTTTTTTCAGGGGGAACTTGGTGGAACTCAGTTCCACCACCTCTGGCTCAGACCCTTGGGGGGAGGGGGGTGGCTTCTCACCACAATCACTTGTAAACACAGAAGTCTGGTTTCTGTGTTTACAAGTGACAGCTCTGCACTGTAACCCCCCTGAACTCTGCACTCTATATGTAATGCAATCCTGGTATTTAATGCCCCTTTAAGACCCTTCTACTGTTTGTGAAATTTGACTGACCACACCCACTATTTGATACGATTTGGAGGGTGTGTGTGGGTGGAGGGGTTTTGGGGGGTCGTGGTTTAGTTCCAGCACCTATCGTTTGAGAAAAAAAGCCCTGGTTGCCAGGCAGGTAAATTTAGGCAGGCCTATGCTGCACGCTAGGCCTGTTTGTTTTGATCAGGGGGGCAGGGAGTGGATAGTGTAGCAGTGGGTGTGACCACCTGTGCTTCAGTTCTTGGACACCTCCCCTGCTTCCAGGAAGAATTTTCTGGAAGAGGGGCAGGGCTGAGAATTGGAGTGGCAGGGAGTTCATGTGAGGAGCCCTGATCAATCCCCAACTAGGATTGTCAGGGGGCAGGCCTCCTACTTAAACTCAGGTCGAAGCCACTGGAGGGGAGTTGTCGGCTGGGTGAAGTAAGGCCTCGGCGGAGGAGCTTGGGAGCTGGGAGGGAGCCTCTCCCTACACGGTCATGGAGAGGTGTCCAGGAACAGAGGAGCTGGAGAAGCAGTCTGTACGCACAGTTCGTGGAAATTTTTCACAAAGGACTCAGGGCAAGAGAAGTTTGGTGAGTGAGGCACATTGGATATCTGGAAGAGGTATGCCAGTGGAACTGGGTGCAAGGCCAGAGGAGAGACTGTGGGGTTCTGTGACAAATCTATGTGGCCTGAGGGCACGGGATTTGCAAGTCGGGCTGGCTGGGATCAGTAGTCCATCTATCCTTTATTTGTGCTAACCATCTAGCACGTCAAAAAGGGGTACTGCAGGCCCCTGGCCTATCAGTGATCAGCAAGTTCAGAAACAGCCATGGATTATTCAGAGTGATCCCTGGTGCAGTTCAAGATGATGGGGTGGAAAGACTAACACTGTGACAGGGAAGTTTGTGCAGGAGGAGAAGAGTCATGGAATGTGTCTGTCTGCCGGAGTTTTGCAGAGGAGAAGTGTAAAGTCAAAGTCTGTCAAGGGTTAGAGCCCATCATTTTTCCTAAGTGCTCTATTCAATTATGGCAAAATGTAACCTGTTCTATGGACATCCCATCAAAATGTAATCTGTTCTATGGGCATCCCATCAAAATGTAACCTGTTCTATGGGCATCCCATCAAAATGTAACCTGTTCTATGGGCATCCCATACCCTTTCCCCAACCAAGTTATATCCCCCAAATAAACAAAAACAAAACAACGCAGATGACTTGTTCATTGTCTACTGGAGAGAGATGTATGGAAATCTGGCAGCAGGGTGAATATGTGGCGATGACAGTAACTAGTAGCAACCATCCGCTACATAGCTCTTTTGACATTTCTAGGACCAAGAGCTGACAATTAAATTCTAAATGCACCATAATAGGAACACGAATAAGGTAGCAAAAGGAACTGACCTATGTTATGGGTTGAGGGTAGACGGTAACTTCTGACCTAAAATAACTGATCAGCATGTCTGAACACTGGCTTTATAACCGTTGGTAGGATCCAAAACCGTATTATTGCACTGATGATTTCACTGTGGGTGGGCAATGACACGGTCATATAACACATAATGGTATCACTGTAAATAGAAGTAGCTGTGCAGCCCTACGGCCCTGTCTTCAATTCTTCCCATTGTTGCTTTACCAGCACTGCTTCCCTCCAACCTGGCTAACAGCAGGTAAAGCAAAGGTGAGTATCGTGGCTTTGCCCTCCTGCCATATCTCCAGTGACCATTCGGTACAAACTGACACAAGAAACCAGTGGTTACCAATGCCATATATGAAAAAATGAATTGCTCAACTCTGCAAGTGGACCCAGAAAGTTAAGGTGTATGTCAAGCAAAAAAAAACAACTTCTGGTTTTGGATAAAAAGTTTCCAGCGACCAATAGGCACAAGCTGGCACCAGAAACCAGTGGTGACCATATATAAAAAAAAATAATATTGCTCAAATTTGCATGTGGACCCAGAAAGTTAAAGAGTATGTCAAGCAAAAAAACCTTCTAGTTGTGAAAAAAATATTTCCAGCAACCAATAGGCACAAGCTGGCACAAGAAAGAAACCAGCGGTGACTATATATAAAAATTGAATTGCTCAACTTTGCATGTGGACCCAGAAAGTGTATGGCAAGCCAAAAAAAAGTTATAGTTTTGGATAAATTTGGAAAGGCAATAAAACATCTGTTGGGCCATAATTGGTCAATCCATTCCTCTTAAACCAGTCCACTTCCAAATCTATAACTGACTTGCCTAGATGGTCGATTAAACTTAAACATCTTCACTTTTGCAAGATGCCTAATAGCCCTGAAATGGAGACACGTAGCTGTACCTTCATTTTGGATCTATATAAATGCATTTGCATTATTCATAACATGGAATATGGTATAGCACGGCTACACAACTCCTTATACACCTAGGGCAAAGCCTGGTCCTGATCTACATAGACACCTTTCTTATCTAAATTTCTGTAACAGACCCTTTTTCTCATTGCCACCATCATTCTATACTTACCCATTAGTCCAATCACTGGAACTCCGACATGCCATGGAGGCTCAACCATACCCACACCTTTCGCCCCAACCACCACAGAGTCCTTCTTCTCCCCACTGACTGTTACTTTACTATGGTAACTTTTTTTATTAACATTGACGTCAAATAAACTGTGTTTTTAGACATATACTGTGCCTCAAAAGTCCCATTTTACTGTAGTGATTTTTCCTCTTTTTTTTTTTTTAACATTCTATAGGGATGTGGCACCATCCTTTTAATAATTCAATTATTACTGCTAGATATAATATGACCAACGCTGTATCCTGGCCTAGGCCAACAAGGCCCAGGCCTAGGGCAGCTCTTTGCAGGGGGGAAGCACAACGGCTTGAGCTACACTGTTAGGCCGTGTACACACGGCAGAGAACCTCGACGGGCAGAACACATCGTTCCGCCCGTCGAGGTTCCCTGCCGGCTGTCGAAATCTGCGACCCGCCCGTCGGGAATGGCAACCAGCCATTCTTCCAGGCGGGCCGTCGAGCAAATAGAGAGCGTGCTCTCTATTTCTGCTCGACGGGATTCCCGACGGGAAGCTCGCCGAGAGCGTACACGGCCGAGGTCCTCGCTGGAATGCAGCTTCCAGCGAGGTTCTCGCTGGTTTCCAGCGAGAACCTCGGTCGTGTGTACACGGCCTAAGTGTAACGCAAGCTGCTTCTAATTCTGACTGTCCTATCATCCTGGAACACAAACCTTTCTCACTGTCCTATATACTTTATGCTGCACCGTTGGCATGGTTATATCTTCTTAGCGCTCTCCATAAAATTATCAGAAATTTGTGCTTAAAGTTAGGGTGACCAGACATCCCCAGTTTCAGGGGACAGTCCCCTGATTGAGGACACTGTCCCCGGACCAAGTCTGTCCCTGGTTTTGTCCCCAGATTGGATTTAATAGGGGGCAGGGGCAATTTCAAAGACAGTCAGTGCAGAATTAAAATAAAAAAAATTGAATTACACCCCCCTGCTCCACCATGCCTACTAGCATAGGGGGGTTGTATTTTCCCCATTATTTGTGCCCCTTTCTGATGATCATGTGCTGGTCGGAGCGGAGGGAATATTTCTTCAGTTTTGGGTGCATGCCCATTCAGCTTCGCTCGCATGTTCCTCTGCCTTGGCTCAAATCCTGGGCAGCCACCTGCCTATCTCCTTGCCTTCCCTGGTGGAGTGATCTTCCTCCGCTGCCCATCCAGTAGTAGCCGGGGCCCGGAGAGTAAGACTTGAGAGGCTGTGAGGCGGGCGGCGACGGGCAGAGAGTCGATGATTGTTGCCATTACTGGTAAAGAAAAAAATATGTCCCCGGATTTCATTTTAAAATTCTGGTCACCTTATTAAAGTAGAACTATAGGCAACGCTTTTTTTTTTCATCTTTGGATAGAGTAAGGGGGGGTTATAGCTCCTGTCAGTTTATTTTTTACCATCCCTGTCCCATTGCATAGATTTCCCTTCACTTCTTGCCCTATAGTCCAACAGAAAGTGAGAGTAAATCTATGCAAATTAAGGTAATCCAATGGCCCCCCACCCCCAAGAACTAGTGTCCCCTCTACATCCGCCCACTCCTCCAAATCATCAGCAAACAGGACCTGCGCTACCACTCTTATATGGACAACACGCAACTTTACTTTCGAATCACCAACAAAACACACCAATATCAGGAACTAGGAAAATGCCTCACACTGATCGATACTTGGATGACTGAAAGTTCACTCAAACTCAATGGATCGAAAGCAGAACTCCTTATCCTTCACACAAATCGGAAATCGAATTCTAGCACCACATGGACACCACCCACCATCCTTGGACAAACCATCGCCCCAAGCAACAAAGTCAAAAGCCTCTGAGTCATCTTTGACTCAGACATGACGATAATTGCACAAATAGAAGCAGTAGTCAGCGGTTCTCACCATTTTCTCTGTATGCTACGTAGACTCATCCCACTTCATCCCCGAGGAGGATAGAGAAGTAGTGGTTGGAGCAATCATCAATTCCTGACTCGACTATACAAACTCCCTCTACTTAGGACTAACGAAATACCAGATTTTGCGTCTACAAGTCATCCAGAACACGGCAGCCAGACTGGTACCAGGTAAAAAAACGTGGGAATCTATCTCCCCGGTCTTGAGGTCCCTCCACTGGCTAGCCGTAAAGAATTAGATCACATTCAAGACACTCTGCCTCACCCACAAATGCGCACAAGTAATCGCTCCTCAATACTTAAAGGGACACTAACGTCAGGGCTTTTAAAAAAAAAAAAATAACAAACATGTTATACTTACCTCCACTGTGCAGTTCGTTTTGCACAGAGTGGGCCGGAAAGCTGTCTTCTGGGGTCCCTCGGCGGCTGTCTGGGCTCCTCCTCGCAAAAGCTTTCCATCTTCATGCGAGGGCGCTCGCACGGTGGAAAGCTTTTGCGAGCGCGCTCCCGTGATACAGCGGCGGCCATAGCCGTCGACTGTATCACTCGGCTCCGCCCCCCGGCGCGCCGCGTCATCCACTCTGATTGACAGCAGCGCTAGCCAATGGCTGCGCTGCTATCAATCCGCCCAGCCTAGCCAATCAACGGCCAGGCTGGGAACCGAAGAGGACGACGTGGACGAGCCCGGGAGATTCGAACGGTCAGGTAAGTACAACGGGGGCTCAGGGGGGGCCGGTGCTGTGAGATGTTTTTTTACCTTAATGCATAGGATGTCAACCCCTTTAAACGAAAAAATTAAACCCTACGTCACCAAACGCGTGCTCCGGTCAACCAACCAAAACCTTCTCCAAATCCGATCCTTTACGGTTAGCCAAAGAAGGGTCCTACCAGGATTCCCAGGGTTTTTTCCCCGTTACCAGCCTTGCTGTCATGTTCTGGACGACTTGTAGGCACGAAATCTGGTATTTAGGTAGTCGTATGTCGAGTCGGGAATTGATGATTGTTCCAACTACTACTGCTCTTTCCTCTTCTGGGATGAAGGGGACAGGTTTATGCCAAGACTCAAACCAAGGACCTCAATGCTGCAAGCAAGAAGCATTCCACTAAGTCACTCTGAGCCCAAAAGGTCCCATTATGTTGCACAGTGGTGCCAATGTGGCATGTTTTAGGCACTAGATGTTGTAGTTGGATGTATTTATAGAGCTTACTGGAAAAGTACAGCTCCTCATCAGAGTTATAGGGCCCGATTCAGAAACGAATTACGCCAGTGTATCTACAGATACACCGGCGTAATTCGTATTTCCCGCCAGCGTATCATTGTTTTCTATTCAGAAAACATGATACGCCGGTTTCAGGCTAAGATCTTACTGGCGTTAGTCACTTACACCGTCGGATCTTAAATGTATTCTTACGCCGGCCGCTAGGTGGCGTTTACATCGATTTCTCATTTGCCTATGCAAATGAGAAAGATACGGCGATTCACGAGCGGACTTGTGACGGCGCGTCGTTTTTTACGTCGTTTGCGTAAGCGTTAGACGGCGGAAGGTTACCCCTGCTATAACAGGCGCAGCCAATGTTAAGTATGGATGTCGGGACCGCGCCGAATTTGCCGTCGGCTACATAGTTTGCGTAACTCGTTCGGGAATGGGGCTCGACGTTCATGTCGTTTACATTGATAAAAATCAACGTGATTTCGCGCATGCGCACTGGGAAACGTCCACGAACGGTGCATGCGCCGTCTAAAAAAAACGTGAATGACGTGGGGTCATGATTCATTTACATGAATCACGCCCCCACTCCATTCATTTGAATTGCGCGGCCTTACGCCGTGCAGTTTACACTACGCCGCCGCATAGTATGGAGCAAGTGCTTTCTGAATAAGGCACTTGCCCATAATATTTGCGGCGGCGTAGTGTAAACACCATACGCTACGCCGCCAGACAGATACGCAAAAGGTATCTGAATCGGGCCCATAATGTTCATTCATTGGCCAATGAGCCAACAGGTGACACAAGAAGCTTCAGTGTGGCAGGTGAGGAATCCCGAATAATTTCTCAGGTAGAAATTGAGTTTTTAGCTATCTGGTTACACCTTCAGAAAGATCCTTGATCGTCTACAGGTCTCACCTGGAGCGGTGATTCCCTTTCTTCAGAAAGTGGTTACAAAGTTACATAGTTACATAGTTAGCCTGGTTGAAAAAAGACGCAAGTCCATCCAGTTCAACCAGTAAAAGGGGGAGGGGGGTACAAATCTTGCATATACACCATCCTATACCCACAGTTGATCCAGAGGAAGGCACAAAAAAAACAAACAGCAAAGAACGATCCAATTTGCTGCAGCAGGGTAAAAAAGCCTTCCTGACCCCCCAAAAGGCAATCAGATATTCTCTGGATCAACTTTACCTATAAATCTTAGTATACAGTTATATTATGTATGTAGCACTCACCCCCGAAGGAGCTGCTGGTTAGTATTGGGATGGTATGGCATGTTACCTCATGGCTCCAGTGAAATGTCTAGGGTGAATGATGCGTGCAATAGCAGTAAAGGAATGTCCGGAAAAAGGAAGTCTCTTCATATGTGCTCTTTATTACCCGGTCCTGGGTAAAAACAGGTAACAGGTGATGGAAAGGACAGATGGAAAGGTTGGAAGGAGAATAGCAGACTCATGCCTTGGATATGGAAACAGTCCTGCTTCCGACAACAATCAGATTTTCTTCGCCACTCCAACTTGAGTGGGTATAGTGTACCTGGACAGGTCTCTCTCACCGACCTGGCAGCCAGAGTATCACTCGGAACTTGAGAAGGATGTCTCTGCCACAGACTCTTCTAAATGACCGTCAGGAAAGCGCCTCTGCCACAGGCCATCCCTGAGTATAGATACGAAGGAACTCCTCCTGAATAAAGCTTTGCCTGAGTCTTCCATTTAATGTCGCCCAGGTACTGACTGAGAGAGGAATCGATCCCTCAGTGTCCAGTACCTTGATCCCCAAAGATTCGTTCCAATACTGTTGGACCGCCAGCCTCTCATTGGCGCTCCTCAACTGGACTCCCCACCGAACAGCTAAACTCGCTTGGGCTCTTCAAAGGTGGGAACCCTGCTAGGCCCCCTCACTCCCTCATAGGGGGAGTCCCTCTGCCCCGTTGGGGTCCCGTTGTGCCCCAGTTGGGCTCCCAAGAGGAGCAGGTAGGGCGGGGTGAGTGGGAGGCCCCCCTCACACCCGCCATTGCCACCAGGGGCATGGAGAAGGATGGCGTTTGCCTCCGGGGGGAGGGTCTGCCTACTTCCAACTCCTGCAGTCCGGCTCCTCTCACTCGAGTTCACGCACAAAAAATACACAAAAAAAAAAAAAAAAAAAGTCTAAAGGTGGGAACCCAGTCGATCACTGGGTTCCCGTCCTGCTTGAACGCCCGGACCCACTTGGCACCCACGCCCCGGCCAGGTAGGCCATAACGCTCGGGGAGCGGTAAGGTGGGTGCCACACTCCAGGAAGAAAAACCACCTAAAAATGGCATCTGCCTCATAAGTACCCTCTCCCAGCATGCCCAGCGAGGCCCAAGCCTCCTGATTGGTCGTTTGGAGAGAGCACCTAAACCTCAGCTTCCACTGCTGCCACCTGTCGACCCGGGGTGGAACTACACCCCAGGCAGGACAGAATGAGCTCACAGTACAGCCAAGCTGAAACAGAGACCGAACTAAACAAATCTCAATTAAGATCAGAGTCAATTTATACTCTGATTACCCCCTTAATTTACTAGCACCCGTACTTTGAAGTACATGGGCGCTACATGTATATTAAAGAAAAGAATCCATTTAGTCAATGCTGTCTGGTTATATCTTGAGAAAGGAGTCTCTTGTGGCCACCAGTGTATTAGGTTTGCTTCCACAATTGCGATTTGGCCTCGCCCAGGGGCGGACTGACAACTCATGGGGCCCCCGGGCAATAGAAGATTATGGGGCCCCCAGGCTTACAGATATCCACCAAGCCAGGTGGCAGTACAGAGACGGGCAGCTAAAATCTCGGGATTTTCACATCAAAAGCATGTAGGTTTTGGACATATCAGGGACAGATGTAAAAAAAACACAGATTTTTACATACTGTCCCTGGTTTTAATGAGCCTGGCAACCCTGATGGGGCCCCCTAGTGGCATGGGGCCCTCGGGCAGTGCCCGAGTTCCTCAATGGTCAGTCCGCCCCTGGCCTCGCCCTCAATAAATGGTCCCTTTTAGTAAGCACTAGCCATTTCTTCTATGGTTACAGTTGGGTTCTGCTTTAATGTAGGTTTTGGACATATCAGGGACAGATATAAAAAAAAACACAGATTTTTACATACTGTCCCTGGTTTTAATGAGCCTGGCAACCCTGGTGGGGCCTCCTAGTGGCATGGGGCCCTCGGGCAGTGCCCGAGTTCCTCAATGGTCAGTCCGCCCCTGGCCTCGCCCTCAATAAATGGTCCCTTTTAGTAAGCGCTAGCCATTTCTTCTATGGTTACAGTTGGGTTCTGCTTTAATGTAGGTTTTGGACATATCGGACAGATATAAAAAAAAACACAGATTTTTACATACTGTCCCTGGTTTTAATGAGCCTGGCAACTCTGGTGGGGCCCCCTAGTGGCATGGGGCCCTCGGGCAGTGCCCAAGTTCCTCAATGGTCAGTCCGCCCCTGGCCTCGCCCTCAACAAATGGTCCCTTTTAGTAAGCGCTAGCCATTTCTTCTATGGTTACAGTTGGGTTCTGCTTTAAGCTTAATAATCAGCAAAACTTTATGCAAGCTTGAAATTCCATTTAAATAAATACGCCAAAAATAATTAGAATGAATAATACTGGAAACACTCTGTAGAGGGAATTATACATATTTAACGTTGAAAAAAAAAAATGTTTATTTGACTTGAGAAGGATTTGTTGGTTTTCACTGTTGAATCTAACTTGGCAAGGAGAGTGTGAATAATTATTCACGTCGAGCGCGTTTTTGCGATTACCCTTCCTCATCTCCAGCTCATAACTTCATCTCCAGGATCCTGCCCCAGCAACATCTGTTGCCCCCAGTTCCTCCCAGCTAGTGGCATGTTTGTTTAATGGAGGGTAAGGCTGGTTTTTCTGTTTCCTTTTAGGAAGGGAAATAAAAGAGCTGGTGTCTGCTCCAGGGAGGGTTTCATTAGGACAATAAGCGTCTTCTCTCCCCCTCCCCAAACCAGTGCCTTCTCCAAGAGCCAGACGTTTCTAAGTGCCATTGTTCAGGCTGATGTATAGAGGCTTCACACTTGTAACAGCGGTCCTGATCCTTCTCTCCCTATTGTGTGCCCAGAATAGGCTGGAAAAGGAGACCGTAGCCCTTTATCCGCAGGGAAGAAAAGAAGGCTGCACTTGGAAAAACGAAAAGAGAGAAAAAAAATAAAAGAAAAAGGAAAACAGCTTTATCCAGCTGCAGCGTTAACAAAGTCAGCAGCCTAATGAAATACCCAGAAGAGTCAAAGCCTAAATGATGGAGGAAGTTTTGCCAAGGAATTAATGCTAATGTGGGATTGCGCTCTGAAGCTTTAGCTTCTTTCGCTGTAGAAGGCTTGCCAACGGAGGCAATGGAGTAAATTTGGGGCCTTCGGTAAAGCTGTTAATTTTTAATTGTTAAAGAAGAACTCTGTTTGAATTAAAGTGGAACACCCAATATCATTTTTACTACACGTTACATTGGTCCCCTAAGACCCCTTTCACACTAGGGCCATCTGTGCGTAAGTGGCAAAGGCGCCGCTTTACCGCTGTTTAAAGTGGGGTTCCCCCCAAAAATTGAACTTCCGCTTAACCTCCCTGCCGTTATGATTCTGTCTGGAATTACGTACCAAAAGCGGTACAATTATTTTGAATAAAAATTTGGCATTTTATACTGTAGGCCTGCAATTCTTAGGAATAACTCACTTAAATCTGTCCAAACAAGAGTCTAGTAGACATCCCGGGTATGATAAAGTTTGAAACACAAAATCATAAAATTATAATATAATAAATAACTATAAATAATTATAACAAATGATAATGTAATTATAATAAAAATTATTCAATAATGTAATCAAATCCAAAACACTGAAATTTGCTCAGTTGCAGAATTGTCGCTGTCATTACTTTTATTTTTTTATGACAGATTTCCCCGCAAATCGCTATCGCTCAATTCTACAAGTGATTATAATTTATTAGTTTTCTAGCTGCTCTAAATTTACTTTTGACATAAAGGGACACTTTTGGTTGCTATGGACAATCTCCAGTTTGCAGGCGCAAAAATGATCTTTTTATTATATAAAAGTGCATGTAGGACACAGGGCAGACCACTAGGGACGGGGGGGGGGGTGTATTTTTTACATACAGTACTGTAATCTATAAGACTACAGTAAACTGTATGTAATGTGTTTGTTTACTTTTTTGAATTTGGCGCCGGTCTCCGCCCCCGTGCGTAGTAACGTCGCAGGGAATGGAGATCGGCGGAACATGGGCACTGTGTGAATCAAATAGAGGACGCCGCTCGCTCACAGCGCGGATGCATCACTGGATCCATGGACAAGGTAAGTACAGTAACCTGCCTGGAAAAGGTAAGCCAGCGCGCGCTGCAGGCTCTGCACAGCTATCCCGAGCGTGATTTGGGGTTACCGATAATTGCATAGAAAATCCACCCCGAGTAACGCTCGGGATCACCGCTAAGGGGGTTAAAGGGAGGGTGACCCCCTGACATGCCACATTTGGCATGTCATTATTTAGGGGGGGGGAGGGCATACCCTCTTTTTAGAGGGTTCCATCTCCCACTTCCTCCCAGGGCACGTGGCGCTGGAAGGAAGTTCACCTCTTCCCCCTCCCTCTCTGCAATCATCTGGGCCACGCAATCTGGACAGGTAAGCGTCCAATTATTAAAAATTACTTTTTATATATTTTTTTTTAGTAGGAACTCTGCTTTAAGCGGCACTTTTTGACCGCTAGCGGGGCCAGGGCCGTCTTTAAAGCGGGGGTTCACCCTAAAAAACATGTATGTGCCATCCCATCCAACATGTCGTCAGCTACAGTATGCTGTTTTTTTTATTGCTGTACTTACGGTTTAATCGCTAATTCTATTTTCTATTTTCTTCCCCCTGCGGGGAATAGGCGTTCTTACATGATTGACATGCAGCTATGGTGCGGCTATAGCGCGTCGCGCCTTCCGAAAATAGCCGGACTAGGACGGCGCCTGCGCACAGACCTAGGGGCTAACTGCGCAGGCGCCGTATATAGCTGCCGCCCCCTATTCATGTACCCGGCCCCTTGTCGGGCGCCGGGCATATGAATTACAGCGGCAGGTGTGTTTTGGAAGCGACTGATTAGAGCCATAGACTTTAATAGACTTCCTGATTAGAGCCTGTGGACTCTAATAGGCTTCCAAAGGGGTAAACAGCGGGTGCACTATTAGGGAACCGAATAAATTGCATCCCTAACACTAACCCGCCTCTCAGCCAATCAGGTTGCTCAGGTCTGGGTATTTGTCACCTGATTGGCTGAAACAACAGGCGCTGCTATTGGACGCCTGACGGGACATGAGTACAGGAGAAGTGCAGGAGACATGAAGGACCCCGCTCGTCTCTGCCACCCGCTGCCTTACAAGACAGGGAAAGTGCCGGGCAGAAGGCGAGCGGGCGGGGGGCAAATTCCCACTGGCAGCATTTGGCACGATGGCAGCATTTGATGGCACAGTCGCCGCATGTGATGGCACAGTGGCTGCAATTGATGGCACAGTGGCTGCAATTGATGGCACAGTGACTGCAACTGATGGCATAGTGGCTGCAATTGATTGCACAGTGACTGCAATTGATGGCACAGTGGCTGCATTTGAGGGCACAGTCGCCTCATGTGATGGCACAGTGGCTGCAATTGATGGCACAGTGACTGCAATTGATGGCAGAGTGGCTGCAATTGATGGCACAGTGGCTGCAATTGATGGCACAGTGGCTGCAATTGATGGCACAGTGGCTGCAATTGATGGGCACAGTGGCTGCAATTGATGGCACAGTAACTGCAATTGATGGCACAGTGACTGCAATTGATGGCATAGTGGCTGCAATTGATGGCACAGTGACTGCAATTGATGGCACAGTGGCTGCAATTGAGGGCACAGTCGCCTCACGTGATGGCACAGTGGCTGCAATTGATGGCACAGTGGCTGCAATTGATGGCACAGTGGCTGCAATTGATGGGCACAGTGGCTGCAATTGATGGGCACAGTGGCTGCAATTGATGGCACAGTGGCTACAATTGATGGCACAGTAACTGCAATTGATGGCACAGTGGCAATGTTTGATGGGCACAGTCGCAGCTTTTGATGTTTTTTTTCAAATAATTTTTTTTTTTTACCCCCCTCCCCCCCATTTGTTTTTTTAGCACCAGCCGCCACTGGTTGTCAACATAAAAGTTGCCCCCATTTGGTGAATTCCCCCCATCTCTAGTTACAGTGCAGATCCTGACCTCCCTAGGGCCCTAAGCAAAATGACATGTCACTTTGCTTAGGGGTGCGCACAGGGTGTGCCAAATGTGCCTGGGCACACCCTAATCACCTTGTATGCTGCAAATGCCCCCCGTTTAGACCCATGATATTTCACTAAAGCCCCCTCATGGAGCTCCTAAAAAAATAAAAAATAAATGATATTTTTTTAATTATAAATAATAATAATAATAATAATAAAACAAATAGTAAATAATAAAAATAAAAAAATGTAATTGTAAAAAAATAAAAGAGTAAAAATAAAAACTACTGACACTGACACCAAACTCTGCCCTGCTGACATCATCCACTGCTCTACTGACACCGGCAGTATATACTGCACAGGCATATGTGTTTGAGCTTTGGGGTGCACACCCTAATGCAATAGGCTGTGCACACCTATGGTCACATTAAAGTTGAGAAGCAGGGGGGGGGGGGGGGGGGTCGGCTGCCGACAGTGCCATGTCACATTAAAGATTACAGTTGGGAAAGGGGGGAGGGGGTGTTCTTCTGTCGGAAATGACATCTTACATCAAAGTGAGAAGCGGGGGGGTGCTGACTTCTTACTGTTCTCCCATGCAGCCAGCGAGTTAAAAAGCAGGGGGTGCTGACTTCTTACTATTCTCCCATGCAGCCAGTGAGTTAAGAAGCGGGGAGGGGGGGGGGTGCTGACTTCTTTCTATTCTCCCATCAGCCAGCCAGCGAGTTAAGAAGTGGGGTGAGGGGCTGAAAATGACTTCTCACCAGGCGGGGCCTCTAGTAATTTGGGGGGCCCTCCGCAGCTTTGCGGGGCCCTAAGCAGCTTGCAAAGTGAGCCTATAGGGCGCATCGGCCCTGTCTAGTTATAAAGACAACTGATTCATTTTCAAATTTCTGATTACGGTCACCAGGATAAATAGAGAGGGCGAATCTCCTTAGCGGGGACAAATAGAGCAATAAATAATACGACAGGTGTTCCAATCCCTTCCTACCCTACCCAAAAAAGAAAATAAATTGGCTATCCTTTCACCTCAAAAGCCCAACATAAATCTAAGGTGAAAATATGAAGCCAACCAATAATTTATAAAACTTGACAGCTGACAAATAAGCCAAGGCGAGGTTAGACCCCCACCAATCACTGTCTCCTCGCCCCAATCCGGAGGGCCCCTTGCCGGTGACACGCCGGCAGGTCGTAATGAAGAAATGATTAGGACACAGTAATGAAATCACATTTGTCTTGTTCTTTTCTCTTGATACCCCCTCAATCATTCTCATTTTTATCTATTCTGTTGTTTTAAAGGCTCCTCGGCTGACTGTGTATAATTAGCCCGGCTGATTCGGGCCGCATAGAAAAGGCTCCAGACTTGCTGACATCCCATTAAACAATGAGGCTTTGCAATGTAAAACCGGCACAAAGGGTGCTGAGCTGAGTGTTTATCAAGCTTTATTTGGGGGAGTTGTCTGTTTGTTTAAGGCTCACGGTTTTACATATTCTCAGTGATGTGGTAATTGTATTTAGATAGTCACGCCGGCCCCCCTAGCCTATTTGCAAACGGCACCGGCCTAATGAGGAGCTGCCGTGTTACAAAAACAGCAGTAGGCCTTTCAGACTACAAAAGCCCTAGATGATCAACGAATGTGTGTGTGTGGAACCTCCGTCGTCTGCTAGCAAATTGGGGCTAAGTAAGGGTCAGGGGGATTATGGATATTACAGCTAAGCAAGTTACTTACATTAAAATCTGAGACTTGACGTGCAAGATGTAAGAAGGAAGCTACCTTCCGCTAATTCCAGGGGACAGCATACACACAACGTCACCTGTCAGACCTGTTTACTGTCCCTTTTCGTTCCTTAAAGCAAGACTAAAACCTTTTTTTTCTTTGACGCACAAATTGGCCTATAGGTACCTAAGACGAGATCTTCTGAGATATTTATGCCGACACCCCAACCGGCTGTCCCTGGAGGAACACGGGGCTGAGAGCTTTGGATATCTTTGGCTGAAGCCTCGTACTAGACATGTGCACACTGAAATATATTGTTTCGTAATTTCGTTTTCGTCCGAAAAATAAATGTATTTACCGTATTCATCGGGGTATTGCGTGCTCCCGCGTATAGCGCGCACCCCTAAAGTTTCCCTGAAATCCCTGTAAAAAATGGTATAACATTTTATCACTTACAGTTTTGGTGTCCTGCCCGACGTCCATCGTCCGGTCCGGCGTCTGCGGCCTCGGTGGTGTCCTCCCGGCTTCTCCAGCGCTGTCTTGAGTCGAGTTTGAAAGCCTCCGCCGACATATACCGAGTGCAGTACATTCGTCCAGGCTCGGCTTCGCTCGTGCTCACGCTCTGTGACGTTTATGCGTGAGCACGAGCGAAGCCTAGCCTAGCCGAATGTACCCAAGTGTACTGCACTCGGTATATGTCAGCGGCTCACTTTAAACTGGGCTCGGGAAGCGGGTGTATATCGGCGTATATCGCACACCCACGATTTTCCCCTTATTTTAAGGGGAAAAAGTGCGTGGTATACGCCGATAAATACGGTAGTTACTCCCGAAATTCGTTTTGTTAAAAAAATGCATTCGTCCGAAAATCCAAATTAAGGTCGAATCTGTTAAGGCTTATGGTGTCTGTCGAATGTTCTAAGAAGAAAAAAAGAAAAGAAGATTCGACAGAATCTTAAAAAATAAATAAAAAATTTGACTCTTCATGTCTCTCTATGTCGAATCTTTTCTCTCTATGTCGAATCTTTTCTCTCTATGTCAAATCTTTTCTCTCTATGTCAAATCTTCATGTCTCTCTATGTCGAATCTTCATGTCTCTCTATGTCTAATCTTTTCTCTCTATGTCGAATCTTTTCTCTCTATGTCAAATCTTTTCTCTCTATGTCAAATCTTTTCTCTCTATGTCAAATCTTTTCTCTCTATGTCGAATCTTCATGTCTCTTTATGTCGAATCTTTTCTCTCTATGTCAAATCTTTTCTCTCTATGTTGAATCTTTTCTCTCTATGTCAACTCTTTTCTCTCTATGTCGAATCTTTTCTCTCTATGTCGAATCTTTATGTCTCTCTATGTCACCGTGCGTGGGTATGAGGCTTTCAAGTTTCTCGTCAAGAAAACTGCCTAAAATCTCGACGAGAAAAATAGAGAATCTGATCTCCATTTTCTCGTCGTGTTTCGCGGCAGTGTTTTCCTGCCGAGAAACCCAAGAGTGTGTATACGTAGCTGTCGCCGTGAATCTCGTCAGGAAAAACAACAGTTTTTTCTTGATGAGATTCTGGCCCGTGTGTACAAGGCTTAATAGTTACAGATGACCTTGAGTTTTATAATTAAAAAAAACAATAGTACCCCCGTCAAAACATTCTGCGCAGCTATTACCTTTTATACCACCACCCCCTCCCTTGAGAATGTAAGCTCTATGAGCAGGGCCCTCCTGTACCTTCTGTATTGAACTGTACTGTAATTGTGCTGTCCCTCAGTGTTAAAGCGGTAGTAAACCCTCTGAACTTTTTTTGTTTTTAACCCTGTAAAGCAAAAGGTATCGCATACTAGCTTATTATGAAATACTTGCCTCGGCGTGTCTTCCGGGTATCACGGCTTCAGCGCTCTGAGTGGCTGGAGCCGCGATGTCGTCACTCCCGCGCACGGGAGACTTCTTTCCGGCAAGGTTCCGGTGGCTGCCGGGCCTTAAAGTGGTTGTAAACCACTTTTTTTAACTTTTACCTACAGGTAAGCCTATAATAAGGCTTACCTGTAGGTATAAAGAATATCTCCTAAACCTGTACGGTTTAGGAGATATTCCCCCCGCAATGCGCCGCTGATTGCGCAGGGGGAATCCACGGCGAAAGGACCGGCATCCGCCGGACCCTGGGCAGATTTAAATCTCCCGCGTGCGTGCGTGGGAGTGACGTCATCGCCGCTCCAGCCAATCACAGCGCTGGAGCGGCGATACCCGGAAGACACGCCGAGTCAAGATGACATGTTGCTCGGCGTGCACCAGGTAAGTTCCCTACACCTCGTTCCGAGGTAAGTATTTCATAATGAGCTAATATGCGGTTTACAACCGCTTTAAGCCGAGAATCCTCTGTGCGCATGCACCGTTGGATTCAACGGCTCATTGCGAGGGGAATATGTCCTAAACTGTAAAGGTTTAGGAGTTTTTTTTTTTTTTTTTACCCACAGGTACACACGGGCCGAATGTCGGGCGACATCAGCCAGTTCAATAAAAACAGGCCAAAATTCGGCCAGTGTGTATGTCAGTTGGTCCAACAGAAGCCGACCGTTTGGCCAGCATGCATGCTGGAAAACTAGCAGCTGGCGGGCGCCTGATCAGTGCTCTCAGCCAATGGCTGAGAGGACTGACAAGAGTGTCCTGGTTGGGGGGAGGGGGGACGTCCCTCTGTCAGAACACAGTAGAACAGCAAGTGAGATTGCTGTACCAACATCAGATTATTAGCAACTTTTTGTTAGGGGCGTGATCAGTGCTTCTGGGTAGAGCTTGCACCCGCCACCCCAGGTGTGCTGTGATTCGTTACAGCACTAGATGATTTTTAGGAAGGGGGGGGTGTCCCTGAATGGCAGTTTGGAAATGCGTTGACCAAAAATGAGTCCATCTTTTTTTTTTTTTGTGTTGGCGCTTGTAAAGTGCCCATTGAAAGTTGTCAATGGGCCCTAAATGTTGATCCTTGACTTTTCTCTAATGTTCCTCTTGCTTTGAATCTGCACTGGGGTTATGTTCTGCAGCACATGTGAATCCTAATAGGCCTTATTAAAGCTTTGTTTAAATAAAACAAGAAAAAAAAAAAAAGAGCGTCCTTGGCAGAAAGTGAGCCTAATCTTGTTAACCTCTTCAATGCCACAGGGGGCAGCTTAGCGAAGCAGCATGTCTCCACATTCCTCCGCATTGTCACTGGACATGTGGGCCACATAATCACCATTCAGGGCACTGTGCGGCATGTGTGTATAGAAATGATAGATCAAAGAGGCCGGGCATAAAGAACCTCATTCTGCTATAATTGTTACATTGAGTCCGTTCCCATGTGTCTCGCTGAAAAATCCTTTCACTCCGCTCGGCTTTTATGCAAAATAATTTTTTCCAGATCTGAGGGCACCGAGCGAGAGAGAGAAGTCAAGAAATAAAAAGAGGGCCAGTGCCGACAAATGGTTTCAAATATAAAAAAAAAAGTAATAAAAAATGATATGGTGGCCGTTTCCATACCGCAACACGCTGCAAAGTACAAAAACACAAACATATTTGAATGGCTGTGTCAGACAAGAAAACAAATGTGTAACAATATGCCCCTATCGCTCGTGGCCATCAGTATACAGCGCCGGTTCTTGGCATCGTCTTCTTGGATAACTCACTTTACCCTTATTATTTGCTTTGGGGAGCACGTTAAAAGTTGTAAATCATATTTTGTTCCTATTTACTTTACTCGGATTTCACAGCGTACAGATTACAACATCAACATAGATTGTCAGTGGTCTGTCGAGGGGACTTTAGAAATGTCTCATAGAGAAGTTTGACAGCAAAGCTGCAATTTTAAGAGACAGTGTCAATTGTTCATGCAGGGCAAAGCGATGGGGTCTATGCAAAGGACACCCTGACTCCTCTATACTCACCTTGCCTGTGCTCTTTCAATGCTTCTTCCTTCTTCACAGTTGGCTTCCAGTTGGCTTAAGTCATGCAGGGCAAAGCGACAGGGTCTTTGTAAAGGGCACCCTGACTCCTCTATACTCACCTTGCCTGTACTCTTACAATGCTTCTTCCTTCTTCACAGTTGGCTTAAGTCATGCAGGGCAAAGCGATAGGGTCTTTGAAAGGGCACCCTGACTCCCCTAAACTCACCTTGCCTGTACTCTTTCAATGCATCTTCCTTCTTGACAGTTGGCTTCCAGTTGGCTTAAGTCATGCAGGGCAAAGCGATGGGGTCTTTGCAAAGGGCTCCCTGACTCCTCTATACTCACCTTGCCTGTGCTCTTTCAATGTTACTTCCTTCTTCACAGTTGGCTTCCAGTTGGCTCAAGTCATGCAGGGCAAAGCAATGGGGTCTTTGTAAAGGGATCCCTGACTCCTCTAAACTCACCTTGCCTGTACTCTTTTAATGCTTCTTCCTTCTTCACAATTGGCTTCCAGTTGGCTTAAGTCAGGGGTCTCCAAACTTTTTATAAAGGCCTGAAGGCCGGATAAAGGTTAGCAAAGGGCCACATCTGGCTTAAGTCATGCAGGGCAAAGCAATGGGGTCTTTAGAAGGGGCACCCTGACTCCCCTAAACTCACCTTGCCTGTACTCTTTCAATGCTTCTTCCTTCTTCACAGTTGGCTTCCAGTTGGCTTAAGTCATGCAGGGCAAAGCAATAGGGTCTTTGCAAAGGGCACCCTCACTCCCCTAAACTCACCTTGCCTGTACTCTTTCAATGCTTCTTCCTTCTTCACAGTTGGCTTAAGTCATGCAGGGCAAAGCAATAGGGTCTTTGCAAAGGGCACCCTCACTCCCCTAAACTCACCTTGCCTGTACTCTTTCAATGCTTCTTCCTTCTTCACAGTTGGCTTAAGTCATGCAGGGCAAAGCAATAGGGTCTTTGCAAAGGGCACCCTCACTCCCCTAAACTCACCTTGCCTGTACTCTTTCAATGCTTCTTCCTTCTTCACAGTTGGCTTAAGTCATGCAGGGCAAAGCAATAGGGTCTTTGCAAAGGGCACCCTCACTCCCCTAAACTCACCTTGCCTGTACTCTTTCAATGCTTCTTCCTTCTTCACAGTTGGCTTAAGTCATGCAGGGCAAAGCGATGGGGTCTTTGCAAAGGGAACCCTGACTCCTCTATACTCACCTTGCCTGTACTCTTTCAATGCTTATTCCTTCTTCACAATTGGCTTCCAGTTGGCTTAAGTCAGGGGTCTCCAAAGGGGCAGTTTATTGTTCTCCAGCCTTTAGGAAGGCCGGATAGTGGCCAGCGGGGGCAGAAAAATCCCTGGGCCCAGCATTGGTGAGAATAAATATGGCCTCATAGTTTGCTATTAGTAGGAGTAATTCCATCTCATCATTGGTATCAGTGGAAGAAAATTGCCTCCTTGTTGGAGTCAGTGGGAAGATAAGGGCCTCATATCAGTGGGAGGAAAAAAGCCCTGAGGGCCGGATAAAGGCTAGCAAAGGGCCACATCTGGCCCTCGGCTTAAGTCATGCAGAGCAAAGTGATGAGGTCTTTGCAAAGAGCTCCCTGGCTCCCCTAAACTCACCTTGCCTGTACTCTTTCAGTGCTTCAGGACGCCCACTAACACACAGCTCTTTTCTCTATCTGCAATGTAGAGAGCGTCCTGACTCTCCCGTAGTCCAAGGGAGGGGACGAGCATGTCACTTCACACCAGGGAGAAAGCCTCGCATTACTGTGTGGAGTTACAGACAGAAGAACAGGAAGTGAGGATTTCTCAGAAGAAATAAGGACATTTAAAAGCAAAATGGAAGGATGAGGTAAGTGAAGGAGGACTGCACTAAGGGAAAGGAAGGTGTTTAGGAAAAAATAAATTGTACCTTTACAACCCCCTTTAATGGTGTTGGAGACAGAGATCATGGTGGGGGGCCGCTTTTTTCAGTGACATGGTGACAGTGTCTCTTTAAAGAAACCCTAGTGGGGCAAGGAAACAGAAGATGCCATTGCTGAATGGCTCTTGAAAATTTGGTTCTTTTTTAATTTGAACACTGTTTAAAGTCACGTGTTCAATCACAAAACTTAGCAAAAGCATTTGCCCTGCTTTTCCTGCAATGCAAACGCATTTTAATAGGGCCTGTTACGTCACAATTGCTGTCCACACTGCAACATTTAATGGGAATCGGCTGACCTGTGCTTGATGTGCTCTAAACCCATGTCCAATGCTGGAAAACAACTCCTGTCTGCACAAACCCTTATTAATGCTTCTTAGTGAGTCACTATCCTGGAAAGAAAAAAACATGTGGATGTTAGGTCTTCCAAAACACAATGTACGTGTTTATTTCAAGCCTCCGACTTATCAAGTAAGGAATGATAGAGATGATAGTTCTGAAGAGAGTATCCACTCTTTTGAGTAGACCAGCCTAGTTCTTGGCCCAACCTGAGCATAATCTGTTATAAAGGCAATTGTGATTGTTGTACTTTTTATTGCACATTACATTTTTGACATTTTTACCACTTGTTGGAAAAATTTGTGATATGGCCCTCCATTGCTCCTTTCTCTCTGGAGAAATAGAATGGGCCAGATTCAGGAACAGTTAGGCTGGCGGATCCAGTGATCCGCCAGCCTAACTGTGACTTTGAGCCGGCGTTTTTGTTTTCTGTAACCAGAAAACAAGAAACGCCGGGTTGAAGCTCCGATGCGATCAGCGTAACTGAGTTTCACCATCGCATCGTTACTTCAACTTAAAAATGGCGCCGGGGGCGTTCCCGCCGATTTCCGCTCAAAAAATATGTTAATGAGCGGAAATCGGCAATTCACGAGCGAATTCCGGCGCGACGCAATGACGGTACGACGTTTCCGGACGGGATACGCGGCGCGAAGATATACCTACATGGGGTTGGAGTATCCTATGTTAGGTATAGGCGTCGTCATCGCGTCGGGAAAAAATAAATCACGTCGCTTGCGTAAAAAGTTCATGAATGGGAATGTGACGTCATTGACGTTCATTCACAGAATTTGGAGCATGCGCACGGGGATGTTTTAACACTCGACGCATGCGCAGTACGTTCGCGGCGGGATCGCGCTTCGTTTAAATACTACACGCCCCGTACCCGCCCAATTTGAATTCCGCCGGCTCATTTGCGATGCGCTGCCGCAACTTTAGGAGCAAGTGCTTCTTGAATAACAGCACTTGCTCCTAAAATTTCTGCAGCGTAACGCAAATGAGAAGCGTTACTCTGGAGCAAAGATGCTCCCATCTACCTGAATCTGGCCCAATGAGGTGTTAAATATGTATGTGCCACAATTCCCCGCCTTCAGAAACCACACAGGAGATAATGGCATGTCCCACTAGGGGTTCTCAACATTCTAGTGCCGTGATCCCTTGATAAAATTTCCCAAGTTGTGGGGACCCCTAACAGAAAAAAAAAATTGTAGCGTGGGTTGTCAGGACCCAAGGCAAGACAAGTAATTTGCGCCCCTAATTCACGGACATTTAACGTGCCACTCGTACAGTATAAAACCCCTTATGGTACATTTTAGGATGTACCACTCTCTTTTTTCTCCTTTTTTTCCCTTTTTCTCCCTTTTATTTTTTGCTCCTTCTCTTACACTTGGTGGGGGGTGCATTCAATAGCAGTCCTAGGGGGAGTTCTGATCGACCAACTTAGGTGCTCTTGATTGAGGTCATCTGCTGATCTGAGAACTGTGAACTGTAGTGGGGACTTTTAATGGCAACTATAATCACAGGTAGTGTTACTCACTGTGTCTCCGACTTTGTGGTGTCTCGCAGCAGTGCCACCAATGCCCAAATCAGGAGATGGAGTCTCCTCCAGCCCCTCCCACTTCACATTCCTCACCAGTCAGCTGACCTCTAGTCTCTGCCCCCCAGCCATGCAGTGAACTGAATGGGTGGCTGAAAAGAGGCTGAGTGGGCGGTCGTGGGCTCCAGGAACAGCCCAGCTAGGTGGTCTTAGGCTCCAGGGATAGGGCAGAGGAGAAAAGGCTGGAAGAGCAGCGTGGGCTTCAGGAACAGCCCAGGATTCAGGGACCCATTGCAAATCGTCATTTTTAACACTCGAGGGGGTCCGGACCCCCAGGTTGAAAACCACTGCTCTACGTGGTAACTGTCTGATTTTACTAGCAGCTTTCTTGGTAAGAAGTCTCCTAATCTATGGTGTGGCCTGGTATGTCCAAAGACATAAGAGCATGGTTGGACAAGTAGACAGGATCTGGGCACCCTCTACATAGAGACTGCCCAACTTTACTAGCAGCATCCTTGGTAAGCTGTTTCCCAATCTATGGTGTGGCCTGGTATGTCTAAAGACATAAGAGCATGGTTGGACAAGTAGACAGGATCTGGGCACCCTCTACATAGAGACTGCCCAACTTTACTAGCAGCATCCTTGGTAAGCTGTTTCCCAATCTATGGTGTGGCCTGGTATGTCTAAAGACATAAGAGCATGGTTGGACAAGTAGACAGGATCTGGGCACCCTCTACATCAGCCTTTCTCAACCTTTTTACCGCTGGGGAACCCTAAAAATAATTTTCAGGTCTTGGGGAACCACTGATAAAACCCATTCTTTGGGGGTCAGTGAGAAGAATGCCCTTTTTTTTACAGTAGTGGTAAGAATGCCCCCCTTACAGAGAACTATGAAGATCATTGGTGTAATACCACTGGCTCCTCCAAGTGGAATTGGCTCAGAACTATGTAGGCACCATCAAACAGGAGGTAAATCAGCCACAGCTCAAGGAACCCCTAGCCACCTCTGGAGGAACCCTGGTTGAGAATAGCTGCTCTACATAGAGACTGCCTAACTTTACTAGCAGCATCCTTGGCAAGCAATTTCCCAGTCTATGAGTGGCCTGGGACGTCCATAAACATATCACCATAGTTGGACAAGCAGGCATGATCACAAGTTCAAGGCAAGTTTCTTTAGCACACTAAATAAAAATGGTAAACATGCAACAAAGGTTGCAGGGCTTAGACTTTTTACACCCCCCTGCTGCTAAAGCATGCCTAGCCCAGGTGATCATCCCTTGCCTGAAGACTTGAAGACAGTGAAGACACTAGCTGGAAGTAAATGCTGAAGCATTTATTTTTTATGGGCTTCCCTAATTGGTAACCAGTTTTTAAAGACCGTTGTTAAATTTGTGGATAGCCGTCAATCTTAGTCCCATGATTTTCAAACTTTTCCCAAGCCTCTAAGCCAGAATTATCCAATCACACCCTAAAGTAGTAGCTGATCCGCACTAAGCAACAATGATATGATTCCAATGAATGGGTATCCAAAGCATTAACCATCAGCAGTTCTGTAATTATTCAAAACAAACAACGTGTATTCCAGTGTTACACAATGAGTGTGACAATCATCCCGGGTTCTATCCTAATTATGATGTAGGTGTTAATGTGCTTTTAGAGTCCCGGCACCAAGTCTCTAGCCCCGGCATCTGCTTGTCAGGGAGATGCTTTGTTTAAGGCATTGAGCTAATGAGTTGGGGGATTAGCAAAAAACAAGAGGTGAGGTGTGACAATCAAATCAGCCCCATCATACTAGGCTGCTAATCTAAATCAACAATGATTTGGCAACTCAGGAAAGCCGAAGAAGATAAAAGTTAGTGCGGAAATCATAGAACAAGACACAATAATAAAAGCAGAAGATCATTTTTTTTTTATTATCCTAATAGGACAAATAAAATGGCTTACTAGAGCCCAGAAGCTTTCACAATGACAATTTAAAGGGATTAATTCGTAAGCAACTAAAGTGAAAAAAAGACCTGTCTGTAATTGTGCTACAAAATAACACCACTACGTAGTCCTTGACTGACCATTGGTTACTTAACAACTAAGGGCCAGATCCACAAAGGAATTACGCCGGTGTGTCATTGTTTTCTATCCAGAAAACAAGATACGCCAGACTTACGCTAAGATACGACTTGCGTAAGTTTCTTACATCGTCGTATCTTAGATGCATATTTACGCTGGACGATAGTGGCGCGTCCGTGTAAAATATGCAAATGAGGTAGATACGGCGATCCACGAACGTACGTACGCCCGGCGCAGTGTGTTTACGTAAGCGTCTGTACGGCGTAAAGATAAAGCTGCTATAATGAGGCGCAGCCAATGTTAAGTATGGACGTCATTTACGTCGTTTGCGTTACCCATTCGCGAATAGGGAATTGCGTATATTACGTACACGTCGTTTACATTGACTATTTGCGAAGTGATTTCACGCATGCGCACTAGGGTACGTCCACGGCCGGCGCATGCGCAGTGTAAAAAAAGCGTCGTTTGCTTCGGGTCATTCATAATTATACTAAATCACGCCCCACCACTAGTAAATTTGAATTACACCCGCGTACGCCGGCCCATTTACGCTACGCCGCCGTAAGCTACAGCGACATTTCATTGAGGATTCGTAATACGCCGCTATGGCTTACAGCAGCGTAGTGTAAATGGGATACGCCGTGCGGGCGTCCCATCTTTGTGGATCTGGCCCCAAGCTACCATATATACTCGAGTATAAGCTGAGGCACCTAATGTTACCACAAAAAAAACTGGGAAAACGTATTGACTCGAGTATAAACCGAGTGTGAGAATGCAGCAGCTACTGTAAGCGGAAAAGAGGGTCAAAAATGCCCATTTGCTTCACGCCTCGCTGTGTCCATTTGCACGCCTCCTGTGCCCATTTGCACGCCTCACTGTGCCCGTTACAGCTTCACTGTGTCCGTTACAGCCTCAATGTGCCCGTTACAACCTCACCGTGCCCATTACAACCTCACTGCGCCCATTACAACCTCCCTGTGCCCGTTACTACCTCACTGTGCCCATTACAGCGTACCTGAAATTCCTGACAGGCTGCTGTGTGGGAGTCCATTTTTTAAAACTGACACCAGGAGGGGGGGATTTCGAAAAGCGGAAGTTCAATTTTTGGGTGGAACTACGCTTTAAACTAACATACAGTATATACTCAAGTATAAGCCGAGTATTTCAACCCTTTTTTAATGCTGAAAATACCCCTCTAGGCTTATAGTCGAGTCAGTGTACCTTGGGCGTCCATTTTTTAAAACTCGCGGCTTCCTCCTGGTCCGGTCCCGTTCCGTGATAGGCGTTTGACACTGTGTTCAGTGTTCCGCCAATCACGGACGTTCTTTCATCCTCGGACTCAGTTTCCCAGCAGACACTGTGTTCAGTGTTCCGCCAATCACGGACGTTCTTTCATCCTCGGACTCAGTTTCCCAGCAGACACTGTGTTCAGTGTTCCGCCAATCACGGACGTTCTTTCATCCTCGGACTCAGTTTCCCAGCAGACACTGTGTTCAGTGTTCCGCCAATCACGGACGTTCTTTCGTCCTCGGACAACAGAAGGTTCATGATAGGCGGAACACTGAACACAGTGTCTGCTGGGAAACTGAGTCCGAGGATGAAAGAACGACCGTGATAGGCGAACACTAAACACAGTGTCAAATGCCTATCACAGAATGGGACGGGACCAGGAGGAAGCCGCGAGTTTTAAAAAATGGACGCCCAAGGTACACTGACTTGACTATAAGCCGAGAGGGGTATTTTCAGCTTTAAAAAAATGGCTGAAAAACTTGGCTTATACTCGAGTATATATGGTAATTTAAAGCGTGGTTCAACCCAAAAATGGAACTTCCGCTTTTCGAAATCCTCCCCCCCTCCGGTGTCACATTTGGCAGGGGGGAGGAGGGAGCAGATACCTGTGTAATCCAGGTATTTGCTCCCACTTCCGGGCATAGGTCGCCGTGCCTTCTCCGTCCCCCCAGGTCCCAGAAGACAGCATGGACCAGTGGGATCGCGTAGCACGACTCGCGCATACGCAGTAGGGAACCAGGAAGTGAAGCCGCAAGGCTTCACCTCCTGATTCCCTTTACCGAAAATGGCAGCCATCCACCCGAGAGCCGAGGGACAGATCGGCTTCCAGTGCCGACATCGCCGGCGCCCAAGACAGGTAAGTGTCCTAGTATTAAAAGTCAGCAGCTATAGTATTTGTAGCTGCTGACTTAAAAAAAAAAATGTTAGTCAAAACTCCACTTTAAGTTTCCTACCAAGATTTTTAGCTATCTCTAGGCATCCACTGGAGAGATGGGGGGGAGAGAAGGTGATAGAGACCATGCAACGGGAAATGATGTTTGACGTTGTGTTAGGATGCTTTATATGTGTATCATTCATTGTGATATTGGTTGAAAAAATGCTCTGGAGTTCTGTATGTTATTTTTTGTATTTGCTCAATAAAACTTTTGTTTGAGAAAAAAAAAAAGTTTCCTACCAATATACAGTCACCTATGGTGGTGGATAATATTTATGGTTCTACACGACTGTTCATGGTTATCACAAGTTCCTGCAATTATTTTAGCACTGATGTTCCTTGGACAATATTCCAAGGCTTTGCCCGCGGATAATTCGATGGTGTGTACGAGGCTTTACAGTGGTGGTCAGAATGCCACCTTAACAGACGGCAAAACAGATCATTGGGTTCATGCAGCTGACTCTGGCAAGTGGTGTTGGCCCCAGAACTATGTGGGAACCATTAAATGGGAGGTCAACCAGTCACAGTTCAAGGAACCCCTACCAACCTTTGAAGGAACCTTGGTCGGGAACGGCTTCTCTAGGACAATGAGCGTGTAACCAGCATAATCACCAGGTAAAAAGCTTGAATATAACAAATATGGCCACACATCTAGAATGGATAGATGGCAATATATTACATTTTTATTCTTGAGTTTAGATACCCTTTTTTTGTTGGTGTTGTTGGTGTAATAAAGATAAATGATAATTTTTCGCACTTCAGCAATTGCAGAACAGTACACATAGTATAAAGTCTAACCAGTGTCTTGTAGCACAAAGCCTTTAGGCAGTACATTTCCGTTCAGAACAATCCGAATCTTGTAGATCTGTGACACAGTCTAACCCTGTACTTTAGAGAAAAGGGGTTAACTTTCCAAAACTTGCATAAACTCTAAAGTTGCCATCACAATTTATGTGCAAATGGTGCAACAGAATCCCTCTCGGGGCCAGACGGGAGTTTCAAATTCAGGTCCATTTAAAGGGGAATTTGAAAAGCCAACTAACTACAGCATGAGCTCCATTTACTCCTCAGCAAAAGTCGTGCAACAAACAGAACGATCGGAAGGTGAACAAAGGCGGCAGTGTGAGGGGGAAAGTGCAGTGTGTATGCTCTGGCTGGGCATTAAAATGCCTTCCTTTTATAGTCTACGCTCCCAACACTTTACCGTGTGTAAAAAATCCTCTCCATCTCCCCACTCAGCTCTCAGAGAGCTCAAGGAGTCACGTTCCCATGGACTCGCCCTACACAATCCCTCGACAGGATGTGGCATTCTGTCAGAATGCCCATTGCACGCATTCAGTTTTTTTTCTTCTAATCGTCCAGTGAATGAAATGGGGGGGCCGCGGAACAGTGAATGAGACAAAAGGCCGTGACAAGACTGGTTTACGTTAAATTTTATTATAATTTAGTTCATACAGAAGTTCTTTTTAAATTTCCCAAGATTCAGAAAATTAAGGTCAGTGGTGGTTGACTTAAGCCGGCCATAGACAGTTCCAATTTTGTCTAGTTCAGCAGGAATTGGCCGAGATTCGAAGCATGTGAGGGCAGACTGAATGTACCCAAGTTGATCGCTCTATCAACTTGGGTACAACCAGTGGGTACCCGCGTACAACCCGTGGTTGCAAGAAAGAAAATTGCTGTCTATGGCTGGACTTACTTGCTATTGTGGGCCTCAGGTGCATCACTAAAGGGATTCATATAATATTCAGTTAATGTAATGCGGATATGCTGCAGGAGATAGAGACTAGGGGCATGCTACAAGAGATGGTCATAGACTAAAGGCATGCTAAAAGAGATGATCACAGACTAGGGGCATCCTACAAGAGATGGTTAGAGACTACGAGCATGATATAAGAGATGATCAGAGACCAGGGGCATGCTAAAGAAGATGGTCAGAAACCAGGGGCATGTTAAAGAAGATGGTCAGAGACTAGGGGCATGCTACTGAGTGCGCTTTGAGCCCACCCAGGTGTGGTACAACAGCAAATGAATATTCACTGTTGTAACACTGATCCTCCTCCTGACCAATCAGGAAGCGGGCTTTGACACCGTTCACCCGATTGGCCGAAAAGACAGGCGATCCTATTGGACACCTAGGAGAAAATGGAGAGGAGCTGGAAGCCACCATGGAAGATAAGATTTGGAGCCGAGCCGATACATGCTGCCTACCACCCGCCACGATGGGTAAGTGCCAGACGTGCTGCTGGGGGGGGGGGGGAGTAGGTGTTGTTTGCCTCCCCCCAAAAAAACACCAGCTGCCACTGTAAAAGATCAAGGGTATGCTACAATAGATGGCCAGAGGCTGCAGTGCAGACATGCCATAGGAGGTATGGTGAAAAAATAGCTGGTCAGAGATTGCAGATATGTTACAGGAGACAATAAGGGACAACAAGCATTCTCCAAAAGATGGTCAGAGACCACATACATGCTACAGGGGATGGTTTGATATGAATTCCATATAACAAGAGATAAACAGAGACTGCAAACATGCTACTGGAGATGGTTAAAGACTATAGGCATACTACAAGAATTGTTCAGAGCCTGAAGACATGCTACAGGAGGAGGGTTGCCACTTGTCCGGTTTTGACCCAGACAGTTCGGGTTTTGACACATGTGTCCGTGTTTCAGTAACACATACCTCCAGTCTAACTGATCTAATGGGGGTCTCTATGGGGAGCCCTGGTATTATGGTAGGGGTGACAATGACCCCTGTATTAAAACAGGGGGGATTGACCCCTGTATTATGAAGAAGGGGGGTGACACTATCCTCTGTAGTATGGGGGGGCATTGATCACTGGTCCCTGCTGTCCACTCCATTCAAAAGAACCACGGTTCTTTTGAATGGCAAGAACGCGGTGACATAATCGCGATTGATGAGCAGGCGCTCGTCACATTTGATGCTGTCGCCGCCAGCTTGCTGCACCCTACCTATGCCTAGGAAGCTACCGCGCATGCGTCAAAGTAATTTTGAGCATGCGCGGGTTTCTATGGAGACAGGTAAGTATACACACTCTATTGGCAGGAAAACACTACCGACAATCCTGACGAGAAAATAGAGAACAGGTTCTCTATTTTTCTCGTCGAGATTTTAGGCAGTTTTCTTGACGTGAAACCTGAAAGCCTCGTACACTCGCACGGTATACTCGGCAAGAAAGCTCTGCCAGCAGTTTTCTTGCTGGTTCTTGCCGAGTAGACTGAGGCCGTGTACACATGGCAGAGAACCTCGACGGGCAGAACACATCGTTCCGCCCGTCGAGGTTCTCTGCCGGCCGTCGAAATCGGCGACCTGCCCGTCGGGAATGGCAACCAGCCATTCATCCAGACGGGCCGTCGAGCAAAAAGAGAGCCTGCTCTCTTTTCGCTCGACGGGATTCCCGACGGGCAGGGCGAGCCAGGAGCGTACACACGGCCGAGGTCCTCGCTGGAATGCAGCTTCCAGCGAGGTTCTCGCTGGTTTCCAGCAAGAACCTCGGTCGTGTGTACGCCGCCTGAGCGTGTGTACGAGGTAGACATGTGCATTCGTTTTCGTCCGAATGCATTTTTGTCCGAATTGCAGGTATTTTCAGAATGGGATTTGGTGACTTTGGCCTCTACTGTGCTGATCACTGATCTCCTTGCTGGAGGGGAAGCTGCACTTGAGGGCCTGTAATCCAAGGATCCTCTGTATCTGCTTCCTTTATTTTCTATGTGGATCTGTGCTTCCTCCACCTCGCCTGTTGCTTCTTGAATATTATCGAACCAATCATCATGGGGGAAGCTTTGACATGAGGAGGCAATGCCTTGCCCCTACCAAGATGGTGGCTTCCACAGTGTAGAACAAGGAATGGTAGGTCAGTAATGGGGAAACGATCAGTTGCATGAAACCTAAAGGCACCACTGGTGACTAATCCTTTGTCCTCCACTTCTCCTTTTTTGGGCACAGCTTCTACAGCTCAGGTCCTCTTAAGGAAAACGTGAAAGTGGTTTGGGACAGTTATAGTCAAATGACCTGATTTTGCTTTGGAGCTCGAAAATATTTATGTCGCTTTTTTTGCAACATTTTTTTTTTGTATTGTGTTTTCCTTTTCCTTTGTGGCAGGAATGTAATATAATTGGTTCTATGCACTCTGTAAAACATTGAAGAATTCGAAGAAATATAAACAAGTAAAAATAAGAGTCTTTAATGGCCCTATAAGGCCTCACGGCCATAAAGCGACCTTCGTGACATCAAGGAAACCTATAACTGAATGTTTAATTAGATACATTTACAATGCAGGAAATACTTTTTAAATAAGGAAACAGCATTTACCGCCTTCTTCATTGTTTCCACTTAACATTAAAACGTCCTGGCTCTAATGTATAACACTGAAGTTGCCAGGAAAAACTGCTTGAAACTATTAACACTGCCACTGACCCTGGTCACTTTTCTCTGGATGGACTGTGGCCAGTCTGTACCGAGCTGTATGCTGATGGAGTATTATGTCTCTTGGATCTGGTTATTGCTCATAAGACAGCCTCTAACCTATGGGTTCTGCCAAATTCGAAGCAAGTTGTATTTGGCATGTCACACTTGATGGGAGACCTACCTGCCTTTATTGTAAAGTCTGTGCTGCTGTACTTAGCGGTTGGCTCTTCTGCTTAACAGTACCGGAGACCCGGGTACAAATCCTGACCAGGGTACTATCTGTTATGCTGCGTACACGCGTCAAAACTCAGTCGGAATTTCCGACGGAAAAATAGAGAACTGCTCTCTAAGTCCGTTGGAAATTCTGACGGAAAAAGTCAGATGGGCAGGGCTGGACTGGGACAAAAATTTGGCCCAGACTGGCCCACTTTGACAGATCTCTCCCATGGCGGCCGGACAGAAGAATCAGTTCGGTGCCCCCCCCCCCCCTTATGGAACAAGATTAGGCAGAAGCGAGAAACTCCCAGGCCATAGCTGTTGAGTCAGCTGTCTGTCCCCTCCCCCATGCTCCTCAGTCGTCCCCCCTGCTCCTCTGGTCCTCCCCCTCTTTCTCTGTTTCCCCCAAGGTGAGCGTTGTGGGGAGGGAGAGGAGGTGAGCGCTGCGGGAAAGGAAAGACAGAGGAGCGGAGGGGGGCAGCGGTCCGCTGTGACTAAAGCCGGCCCACTGAGCCATCGGCCCACCGGGAAACTCTCTGTAGTCCCAATGGCCAGTCCATCCCTGCCGATGGGGCATACACACGGTCAGAATATCCGATGAAAGACTCCCATCTGACTTTTTCCATCAGAAATTCCGACTGTGTGTACGCGGCATAAGGAGGCTGCATGTTCTGTGCTTGTATGGGTATACTCTGGTTTGCTCGAATTTGCACCTCTTCCTATGCTTGCGTGGGTTTACTCCAGTTTCCTTGAGTTTGCATGTTCTCCCTGACCATGCGTGGGTTTAATGTACACACAAGGTAACACAGCTCTAAAGCCTCATACACACGATCAGACTTCCATCAGACGTTTCTGTTGATTTTGGTCCGAAGGGCGTTGGCCATGAACTTGTTCTGCATACACACGGCAGAAAATTTTCAGCCAACATTCACCAAATCACGTGGTTTTTCAGATCTTTGGGCAACTTCTGCTATTGTCGTCTGATGTTTAGCATTGGTTCTGAGGATGCGTGTTTGTACTTTGGATTTTAGTCCAAAGAACTTGTGTACACACGATCAGATGATCCTCCATCAGACATTTGTTGCTGGAAAGTTTAAGAGCATTCACAGCGAATATTTGTCTGATGAAAAACCAAAAACAATTGTCTGATGGAGCATACAGACGGTCGGATTGTCTGATAAAACATGTCCGTCGGACTGTTGTTGTTGAAAAGTCTGATCGTGTGTATGGGCCTTTACTGTGAAAACCTGCAAATATGCCTGTTGGTTACTGGTAACTTCTCTCCAGGTGCCAGGTTCAGATGACCTCCCACGCATTACAAACTCGAACTATGGATATATGTAAGGAACTCGCACCCTGGAATCCATCCAAATTCTTTATGCGATAATCACCAAGTGAAGAGCAACTGCTAACATGTTTCGGGAAAGAGCCTTGTTTCGCCGATGAGCCTTGTTTCGCCGATGAGCCTTGTTTCGGCGATGAGCCTTTTTTCGGCGATGAGCCTTGTTTCGGCAAAGAGCCTTGTTTCGGCGATGAGCCTTGTTTCGGCGAAGAGCCTTGTTTCGGTGATGAACCTTGTTTCGGCAATGAGCCTTGTTTCGGCGAAGAGCCTTACGTGGGTTTAACCCAGTTTCCTTTAGTTGGCATGTTCTCCTTGTGCTTGCATGGATTTACTCTGGTTTCCTCAAGTTTGCATGTTCCCCCTTTGCTTGCTTATGATTACTCCAGTTTCCTTCATTTTTCATGTTCTTTCTGTGCTTGCATTGGTTTACTACTGTTCCCTTAAGTTTGCATTTTCTTCCTGTGCTTGCGTGGGCTTAGTCAGATTTCCTCGAGTTAGCTTATCCATCCTGTGCTTCCATGGGCTTACTCTGGTTTCTATGAGTTTGCATGTTCTCCCTGTGCTTGCATGGGTTTACACCAGGTTCCTTGAGTTTACATGTTGTCCTTGTGCTTGCTTGGGTTTACTTTATTGTGTTTGTTCTCCCTGTGCGTGTGTGGGGTTTACTCCAGTTTCCTCACTCTTCCTGCTGTGCTTGCATGGTTTTTCTTTGCCTTTCTTGAGTCTTCATAGTCTCCCTGTGCTTGTGTTGATTTACTCTTGCTGTTCTTGCTGTGCTTGCGTAGTTTTACTTTGACTTTCTTGAGTCTCAATGTTCTCCTTGTGCTTGTGTGGGTTGCTGGAGTAAGTTTCCACAAATTTGCATGTTCTCTCTGTTCTTGCTTGGGCTTACTCCAATTCCTCAAGTTGATATGTTCTCCCTGTTCTTGCATGGGTTTACTCTTCCTTGAGTTTGCATATTCTCTCTGTTCTTGCTTAGGCTTACTCCAGTTCCTTAAGTTGATATGTTCTCCCTGTTCTTGCATGGGTTTACTCTTCGTTGAGTTTGCATGTTCTCTCTGTTCTTGCTTGGGCTTACTCCAATTCCTCAAGTTGATATGTTCTCCCTGTTCTTGCATGGGTTTACTCTTCCTTGAGTTTGCATGTTCTCTCTGTTCTTGCTTGGGCTTACTCCAATTCCTCAAGTTGATATGTTCTCCCTGTTCTTGCATGGGTTTACTCTTCCTTGAGTTTGCATGTTCTCCCTGTTCTTGCATGGGTTTACTCTTCCTTGAGTTTGCATGTTCTCTCTGTTCTTGCTTAGGCTTACTCCAGTTCCTTAAGTTGAAATGTTCTCCCTGTTCTTGCATGGGTTTACTCTTCCTTGAGTTTGCATGTTCTCTCTGTTCTTGCTTGGGCTTACTCCAGTTCCTTAAGTTGAAATGTTCTCCCTGTGCTTGCGTGGGTTTACTCTTCCTTGAGTTTGCATGTTCTCTCTGTTCTTGCTTGGGCTTACTCCAATTCCTCAAGTTGATATGTTCTCCCTGTGCTTGCATGGGTTTACTCTTCCTTGAGTTTGCATGTTCTCTCTGTTCTTGCTTAGGCTTACTCCAGTTCCTTAAGTTGATTTGTTCTCCCTGTGCTTGCGTGGGTTTACTCTTTGCATGTTCTTTTTGTGCTTGCATGGTTTTACTTAGACTTTCTTGAGTTTGCATGTTCTCCCTGTGCTTACATGGGTTTATTCTGGTTTCTTCGCGTGTACCTGATCTCCATATGCTTGAGTAGGTTACTCTAGTTTCTAAATTGAAGAAAAGCACTCATATTGACTCATGGCCACATCCATAGAATGTTAGATGAGAAGATTCCTTTTTAAGATGTGTGTTATTATGTTACAAGATTGTAATACATATGTTTTATTCATCCTAGATAGTGAGACCCATTCCCTTTCCAACCATCCCTGAATGTGTCCTGACAAAGCCTATCGGCGAAACCCGTTGAGGCACAGGGGCTCACTCTTATCATATATTCTCTATATGTGTTTTTAATTCTCCTAAATGTTTTTTATGTACCATGTATGAATTTAAATAAATAATGTAATACTTTTCACTGATCATTGTGCCTCTAAAGCCCAACATGTGGGTCACAACATAGTGCCCCCCCCCCCTTTCTTCTCGTTACTCTAGTTTCCTCAAGTTTGCACGTTCTTTCTGTGCTTGCGTAGGTTTACTCATGTTTGCTTGCATTTCCATGTTCTTCCTGTGCTTGCATAGGCTTACTCGGGTTTCCTCAAGTTTCCATGTTCTCCCTGTGCTTGCATGGATCTATTCTGCTTTCCTCAAGTTTGCTTGATCTCTATGTGCTTGCGTGGGTTTCCTCAAATTTGCATTTTCTCCTTATGCATGCCTGGGTTTAAACTGTTGTGCTTGAGATTGAATGTTCTTCCTATGCTTGCATGTGTTTACTCCAATTCCTCAAGTTCTCATGTCCTGCCTGTGCTTGCATGGGTTTACTTCGGTTTTCTCAAGTTTGCATGTTCTCCTTGTTCTTGCATGAGTTTATTCCGGTTTCCTTCCACTTTTCAAAGATATGTTGGTAATTTGACATGCTGGCCTTCATGGCAGGATCACCAACTATCATTTTAATGAAAGCTGTAAATTTAAAACAACTGAAAAATACAGTTACATGCAGTGGCGGTGCGTCCATAGAGATTGCAGGAGCCTATCAGGCGTCCAATCATAGCAGAAGAGGACAGGAGAAAATATTGAGGACTTGGAGGGAGAGTGGAGGAGAGCGCCGTGACCCGAGACAGGTAAGTGCCAGGCGGGGGGGGGGGGGGGGGGGGGGCACACTGGCAGCATTTGATGGGGCACACTTTGGTGGAGCACACTGGCGGCATTAGATGGTGCACACTGGATGCAAATGATGGGGCACACTGGCAGCATTTGATGGAGCACACTGGCGGCATTTGATGGGGCACACTGGAGGCAATCAATGGGGCACACTGGGAGCATTTGATGGGGCACACTGGTGGCATTTGATGGGGTACACTGGAGGCAATGATGGGCACACTGGCAGCATTTGATGGAGCACACTGGCGGAATTTGTTGGAACACACTGGTGGCATTTGATGGAGCACACTGGAAGCAATTGATGGGGCACACTGGCAGCATTTGATGGAGCACACTGGCGGAATTTGTTGGAACACACTGGCGGCATTTGATGGAGCACACTGGAAGCAATTGATGGGGCACACTGGTGGCATTTGATGGAGCACACTGGCGGAATTTGTTGGAACACACTGGTGGCATTTGATGGAGCACACTGGAAGCAATTGATGGGGCACACTGGCAGCATTTGATGGAGCACACTGGCGGAATTTGTTGGAACACACTGGCGGCATTTGATGGAGCACACTGGAAGCAATTGATGGGGCACACTGGCAGCATTTGATGGAGCACACTGGCGGAATTTGTTGGAACACACTGGCGGCATTTGATGGAGCACACTGGAAGCAATTGATGGGGCACACTGGTGGCATTTGATGGAGCACACTGGAAGTAATTGATGGGGCACACTGGCAGCATTTGATGGAGCACAATGGTGGCAATTGATGGGGCACAGTGGTGCCAATTGATGGGGCAAACTGGCGGCAATTGATGGGGCACACTGGCGCCAATTGATGGGGCAAACTGGCGGCAATTGATGGGGCACACTGGCGGCCATTGATGGGTTACACTGGGTACAATTGATGGGGCACACTGACGGTAATTGATGGGGAACACTGGCAGCAACTGATGGTTACAGTAGCTGCATTTGATGGGCACAGTGGTGGCAATTTATGGGTACAGTGCCTGCGTTTGATGGGCATAGTGGCTGCGCTTGATGGCACAGTGGCAGCGTTTAATGGGTACAGTGGCTGCAATTTATGTTGGTTTTTTTTCAGTTTGTTTGCGTCCCCCCAAAAAAATGTGAACACCAGCCACCACTGGTCACATGTCACCTGTCTGCCAGTTGGGTTCCTGCATGGTCATCCTGCTACAGGGGATTCCAAAAACTATTTCACATGGCAGTTTCAACACACATTACACAGGCACAGTACACTGTTGTCACCATCAATTACCCCGTCCTGTAAAATGTCCTGCAGCCATTGCAGAAGGGCATGTAGACAGGAAGTGGCTCTAAAGATACTGAAGGAGATTAGCAACACTATGATGCAACAAACAATGATTAAAAAAAAGGTGAAAGCAGCATTTTTTTTTTTTTTTAAATAGGAATTGTTTATAATACACAGTCCTTTAGCAAACAAAATGGCATTCAGTTCAGGATGTCATCTACTTTAATAACATTACTAATAAATAAATAAATATTCATCAGCAATGATGTTGGATTTGATCTCGTTTTCACAACTTTTCAGATCTGTCATTCTCTTCTGCCACAGACTAAACAAGACGAGATCTGGTCAGCAGGTCACCTTTTAAACAATTAAGTGTCAGAAATGATCTCCGCTAATGTGTATTTCCTGCTTGGATGGCTCTAATTTAATATCTTCATTCAGTTGTTGATGGGTGACATGTCGTCTGTGTATACAGATCTGACGGCAGATATACGGAATCACAAAGTGGCAGAATGTTCCGGCTTTGATTACACGATCGGCTATTATTAGGACCCGCGTCCCATTTGGTATCAGAGATTTTACCATCTTATTGCACTTTAGGTCACAAATTGACTTTCAGAAATGTAACCACTTACAGACCGGGCCTTTTCTGACACTTTTTGTTCACACGTAACAATCTGTATTTTTTGCTAGAAAATTACTTGGAACCCCCAAGCATCATTTATATATTTTTTTTTAAAGCAGAGGCCCTAGAGAATAAAATTGTGGGTTATTTACGTCACATGGCATTTGCACAAGGGTTTCTGCACTTATTTTGAATATTAATACAAAAATATACAAAGCATAACCCGAGCAACGACAACAAATGACAACATTTTACTATCCATAGACAACACAATGGCCCAGATTCATAAAGCAATTACGCCTGTCTAACTGGTGTTAGACAGGAGTAATTTCAAATTTCGCGCGCCGTATCACTAGTTTGAATCCTCAAACCATGATACGGCGGCTTCGGGCTTCGATCCGAGAGGCTTACGTCTTCGTAAGCCTTCGGATCTACGCTGCGATATTTTTGCGGCCGCTGGGAGGAGTTTGCGTCGTTTTCATGCCTCGGGATATGCAAATGTGTTTTTACGGCGATCCACGAAGATACGAGCGGTCTTCGCAATCGCTTACGTCTGTTTTTTTTTACGTACTGTTAGACCAGCTTTTTGCTGGTCTAACGGTGCGTAGCCCATGTTAAGTATGGCCGTCGTTCCCGTGTCGAATTTAAATTTTTTTTTTTTGCGTAACTCCTTCGGGAATAGAAATGTCCGTAAACGACGCTACTCAAACAACGAATGACGTAACGACGTGATTTCGCGCATTGCACGGCGGGAAATTTGCGAACGGAGCATGCGCAGTTCGATCGCCGCGGTAACGCGCCTATTTTAAATCCTTCACGCCCCCTACTCGTCTAGATGGATTGCGACGGGAGAAATACACTACGCCGCCGTCGTTTACTGGACAAAATCTACCTGGATTCCACGTAGAGCCAGGTAAAAAACGGCGGCGTAGTGTATTTCTGATACGCTACGAGAATCCAATTCTCTCTGAATCTGGGCCAATATGTTGGCAAAAAATACATTTTTGAAAATTTTAATACAAAAAAAAAAAACATAATACTTGTGTATACATAATACCTCAATTTATTTGTAAATGATAAAATATGATTTTTAATTTTTTTTATTTATCTTTATTAGTTTTCCACATAAACATATCATTATTGCTTGATACATAATGAAAGGCTAGAGTTCCCCCATACTATCAATGCATTATAAGGCTTGCTAGAGTTCCCCCATAGTAATGAATGCTTGTATGTTTATGTATCCTTTTACCCAGAGATTCTAGGACTAGTTACATAGAAAATAATAACAACCTTGCCATTTTTTATTATGTACTGAGCAAAAAATGATAACATTAGATAAGGTGCAGTAGAAACAAGGTTTAGACATGGTGTAAAATTGGTGACGAATATTACTTGTATAACCTAATAACTTAGATATGATTGGCTGGGACAAGAGCGTTCCTTTCTTGTATGATTTGATTATGAACAAGTACGCATTAGAAATAAAGTCTAGTGTGGACATACAGGGCAGGACTTAGGGTGGTGGGGGCCCCTGGGCTTGAGTGTTGAGGGGGCCCCCTGGAGCTAGGGTGGGGATCACAGTTGTTGAGCGGGGGGGGTGCGCATTAAAGTTGTTGAGCGGGGGGGCCAATTGCAGTTGTTGAGCGGGGGCGTGACTCTCATCTGTGCACGCAATGTGTCGGCTCTCTTCCCTTCAGCAGACATCCACACACCGCTCCGGTTCCTCCTGGGGCAGGTTTTGCAGTTGCTCAGCGGAGGGGGGGGGAGCCTCTCACCTGTCATTAGCCCGGCTGTCGGCTTTCTTCCATTCAGCAGCCACAGTCCTCCACACACCGCTCCGGTTCCTCCTGCTTCCGTGCTGCCTCCTATTGCAGTGTGGGGAATGCGGGAAGAAGCAGAAAGTCCTGCATAATCCGTGCGTGTTGGGAGATATGCGCAGGGCCGCCATCAGGAATTTTGGGGCCCCTTACACAGCTTAAGGCATGGCCCCCCTGGAGAAGAGAACCGGGGGGGGGGGGGTGCTGCCGCCTGAAATTGAGAAGCGGTGGGGTCTGCCGCAAATTGAGAAGCAGGGGGGGCCTTTACAAAAAAAAAGAAGAAATAAAGAAAATATATATATATATAAAGGGGGGTAGCCATCCGGGGCCCTGGGGATCTCTGGGCCCTTTAATAAAAAGAAAAAAGAAACCTCTGGGCCCTTTAATAAAAAAAATAAACATTTATAAAAAATATAAAGAAAATTTAATTTTTTTTATAAAAAAAAAGGGGGGTTGCCATCCGGGGGCCCTGGAGACCTCTGGGCCCTTTAATAATAATAATAATAATAATAATATATATATATATATATATATATATATATATATATATATATATATATATATATATATATATATATATACATATATAAATATATATATATATATAAACATATTTTTTTTAGAAAAAAAAAAGTGGGGGTTGCTGTCCAGGGCCCTGGGGGCATCCGGGCCCCTGAGGACCTCCAGACCCCTGAAAAAAAAAAAAACATTTATAAAAAATACATAAAAAAGGGAGGTTGCCATGCGGGGGCCCTGGGGACCTCTGGGCCCTTTAATAATAATAATAATAATAATAATAATATTAATTATATATATATATATATATATATATATATATATACATTTTTATAAAAAAATAAATAAAAAAAGTAGGAGTTGCTGTCCGGGGCCCTGGGGACCTCCGGACCCCTAAAAAAAATTTTTTTTTTTAGAGGGGCCCCCTATTCGGCGGGGCCCATGGGCTTGAGCCCAGTCAAGCCCAATGGTAAGTCCGGCCCTGTGGACATACCATATCTGCGTGTGGATGTTTTCACTACCAATGCATCGGGGAGCCTTCATACATCCAGATTGTCCTTAAAACCCGGGTCTAGTTAAACCAGCAACCTTACACATAACATAATAGAAAATAATAAAATATTTATTAATATAGATATATCATATGATATATAAAATATCCCAAATCCCCCCCCCCCCCCCAAGAACTCTCCCTTTTAGTATGTCTCCAACGTCCATATTCCCTTTTTATTATCTACTTTTCTCCTCCTCTCCCGTCTACCTGAATAGCTTCAGATTTATTATATTGCCCTATGCCACATAGGATTAAAACTGATTATACGGAAGGTATGGTATGGGGCGGCAACTTATAAAAGATGAAGTTACACCGAGTAAATAGATCCCAAACATGTCACACTTTAAACTTGCACACGCTTGTAAAACAGTGACAAACAATGGTATTTTACTATCCATAGGCGATGCAATTTTTAAGGAAAAAATACACTTTATTTGGATTTTAATGCAAAAAAACACAATAAATAACACAATTCTTTTGTAAAATATAAAAGATGAAGTTACGCCGAGTAAATAGATACCAAACATGTTAAGCCTTGTACACACAATCAGTCTATCCGATCAGAACGGTCTGATGGACCGTATCCATCGGTTAACCGATGAAGCTGACTGATGGTCCGTCGCGCCTACACACCATCAGTTAAAAAAACGATCGGGTCAGAACGCGGTGACGTTAAACACAACGACGTGTTGAAAAAAATGAAGTTCAATGCTTCCAAGCATGCATCAACTTGATTCTGAGCATGCGTGGATTTTTAACGGATGGTCGTGCGCACTAACGATGAGTTTTGACCCATCGGTTAGGAATCCATCGGTTAGTTGGCTTTTTTTAACCGAAGGATAACCAACCGATGGCGCCCACACACGATCAGTTTGGTCCGATAAAAACGGTCCATCAGACCATTCTCATTGGTTTAATCTATCGTGTGTACGCGGCCTTACTTGCCAGATCCCCAGATAAACATGAAGGAAGGAAAGCATAAAAAAAAAGAAAACGAATGCAGCCATCAAACCTAATGCCGCGTACCCACAAGACTGTCTTTCATGGCGAGAAAAATGCATTTTTTTTAATTGGTCGTGAAAAACTTGTGTGTGGTTGTGTGAGGGCTCCAGAGCATTTTTCTCAACGAGAAAAATGGGCGTTAAAAATTTAGAACCTGCTCTATTTTTTCTCATCTTTTCTCACATCGTGAAAAACAGTCGTATGTACGGTTTAATGAGGGGGGGGGGGGGTCGCGCATGCTCAGAAGCAAATTATGAGACGGGAGCGCTTGTTTTGGTAAAACTAGCGTTCATAATGAAGATAGCACATTCGTCACGCTGTAACAGACTGAAAAGCGCAAATCGTCTTTTACTACCGTGTTTCCCCAAAAATAAGACCTATCCTGAAAATAAGACCTAGCGTTATTTTCCAGGAGGGCTGCAATATAAGCCCTACCCTGAAAATAAGCCTTAGTTAAAAATGCTTGTAAAATCCTAAAATCTTCTCTAATATAGTAGTATATAATGTACAATGTGTGTGTTTCTGTAATATAATTGTGGGGGAGAGAGCTCAGGCGGGTCACTGAAGCGCAGAATGGCGCTATAACAAAGGTATTTGGCACATTTATATTACAGAAACACACATTGTACATTATATAATACTGTAATAGAGTGGGTTATAGGATTTTACAAGCATTTTAACTCAGTTCACACTGGGGATTCCTGACAGGCAGGTAGAGAGAGGGGGAGAGAAGACGGCACATTACATGGTAAGACCTACCCCGAAAATAAGCCCTACTGTGTCTTTTGTTGGCATAATTAATATAAGACCCGGGCTTATCTTCGGGGAAACACGGTATCACAGAATCTGCTAAAGCAGCCCAAAGGGTGGCGCCATCCACATGGAACGTCCCCTTTATAGTGCCGTTGTACGTGTTGTACATCACCGCGCTTTGCTAGAGCCTTTTTTTTTTTTCAAGATCGTGTGTAGGCAAGGTCGGCTTAATGATTGGGTTGGAAAAAACGTTGTTTTTTCTAGACCTTTAAAAACGTAATTTCATGGAACCTGATAAACAGTTGTGTCACTTTAATCATCATAATGGACGCAAATTGTGAATTTGTACAGCAAAGCCAAGCCATAAGGGGGGTGGCGGGGCCCATGTAACACCCGAGGGCTCTCGTGTTGATTTCTTTCTAATTTTGTGGTCAGGAAAAAAACAATCCTCTCGGCCGCCCATCAAAGGCCATGGTTTGGTCCAGACAGTGTACGGGGACGGGCAGCAGTTAAGGACTCTATTAGCCGGGTAATTAAAACCAGCTGTAATCCGACCAGGTGGATAACATTGCTACAAAATGAAGGAGACCATTAGCAGGAAATGTTGTGCTACAGACAGACATCAAATCAGTTTAGGGAGATTGGATTTCAGTGTTCCATACACTTACCCCATTACCGTAATGTGCCGCGCGGTGCTGATAGCGCGGGCGAGCCGAGAAAACACTTATAATACAGTAGTGACATCTATATGAAGCGAAAGGCATGCGCTCGGGAGAGCGACGTACATCGGACACCGCCGGCACAATTTACGGGACACCTGTGAGCGTCGTCAAAGACTTGTCCTACTCGTTACATTTTAGATCGGATTACCCGTACCTTTGCCCGAAAACAAATTATGTATCAACTACATTAACCTTCTGTTTTCTGGTACCATGCTGAGCTAAATGCAGCATTCACAGACATGGTGGGTAAAATGTAGGGGGCTCATCCACACAAAAGATTTCCTTTGCCGGGTGGTAAACTAATATTAACCCTTCTAGAAATATTTTTGCTGCCACTGACCGATGTAGTATGCTGTTGTATGCTGCACCTATCCATGCACCCGGGATCGGCATGGCACAGGCCAACCTGCAGAGAGGAAGGAGACTAGTGGATTTTTTGCCCTCTAAGTGATGCATTTTTGGTAACAGGTTCTCTTTAAAGCGGAGCTCCACTCTGAAGTGGAACTCCCGCTGATCGGAACCCTCCCCCCCTCCGGTATCACATTTGACACCTTTCAGGGGGGTGGGGGGTGCAGATACCTATCTAAAGACAGGTATTTGCACCCACTTCCGGCCACACAGTCTCGGGTAAACTGCGGGCATGACGTCACCTCCCATTCAGCCCCACGTCCCGTCCCCCGTTGTGTTTTGGGAACACTCAGCTCCCAGAACACAGCGCGAGCCAATCGGCAGACGTTGCGCGACTCGCGTATGCGCCGTAGGGAACCGGGCAGTGAAGCCGGAGCGCTTCACTTCCTGGTTCCTTCACCGAGGATGGAGGGGGGGCAACAGAGTGACGAGCGATCGCTCGTCCTCTGCTGCGGACGGCGCTGGACTCCAGGACAGGTAAGTGTCCTAATATTAAAAGTCAGCAGCTGCAGTATTTGTAATGTAATATTTTTTTATTTCAGCGGACATCCGCTTTAATGAGACATCAGGGGGTCTAGCCTGTCCTCCAATGACACAAATTGAATGCAGATCGCACTGCATTGGTTTAATCACATGATATGTGGACCCAGAAGGGATGGTTTACACCTCGCTTCCGGGTCAGTAACAGGAAGGGGAGATCAGTGAATGGACTTTCACTGGTCTCCCTTCTCTACTGCCAGGCAAAGAGGGGATTAACCAGTGAACTTTTTGTCCTCTATGTCAGTGGTCATCAACCCTGTCCTCAGGGCCCACTAACAGGCCAGGTTTTATGAATTACCTTGGGGAGATGCAGACTAGAATACTGCAATCTAGGGCCGTCTTTAATATGGTTTGAGCCCTGGGCAAACATTTTTTTGGGGCCCCCCTCCAGCCTATTTTGGGCCTGGCTGGTTCACATGTATGTGTTTTGGCGGCCCTCATTTGTGCCGGCACAGCAGCCCATTAATTTGAATGGGCTGCCATGCCTTTGTTTCCTGCAGAAAAAAGGTGCATTCAGCATTTTAAAAATACAGTTGCCTTGAAATCCATTCTGCTTTTGCACCATGCTACTTACCTGCAGTTCTTGCACACACAAACGCACTGTGTTTTTAAAAGCGTGACCTAAACGTCTAAAAATGCAGCAAGTTTGACAGTGCAGGAACTGCAGATACGTCACAGCAGACAGCAGAATGGACAGACAGTGCTGTATTTCATTGATAGATGGGCATAGGTGTGCTGTGTGCGCAGCCTATTACATGAGGCATGCGCTTTTCTTTGCAGAAAAACACATACATGTGAACCAGCCAGGCCCAAAATAAGCCCATCAAGCAGTTAAATACAGACAGTAATGCCATGTGCTCTGAGGCCTTACTCAGCCTGGACTGCAGGTCTGCTCTGTGATTTAAAGAGTTCCTGTATTTTACACATGGCATGGCCTGGGGTCCCATGGTGCTAAAGCAGAATGGACAGACGGTGCTGTGACCCCATGCCATGCCATGTGTAAAATACAGGAACTTTTTAAAACACTGACAAGGCCTGCAGTGGATCATCAAATATTATAAAGACTTTGGGCACACTCTACAGAAAACTTCTATTTACAATATAGCAAACAGTGACATACCTTGAGGAGCAGGACATGAAGAAGAAGTCAACCTCGGGAAGAGCAAACTGGGGATGCTATAAAATCACATTCTAATTCACTTTTATATACAAACAGCACCCAGTGGTAGGAAGGGAGAAGTGCACGTCTAAAGGGAAGCCAGGGGTGCTGTACATTTTAAAACACTGGGAAGGGAAGCAGTACTGCGTGCCGCTGATGATTTTCAGTGCTGATTTGTGGGCAGCACAGGGGCTTAACGGGCGGCTCTGCTTTGGGCCCTCAACAGTGACAGGGCCCTGGGCACCTGCCCCTGTTTGGCAAATGATATCACCTGTCATGTATTTCAGTTATCTTGCAAACATGGCCTGTTAGTGGGCCCTGAGGACAGGAGTTGATGACCACTGCTCTATGTGATGCATTTTTGGTGACAGGTTCTCTTTAATGAGATATCAGGGGTCTAAGCCCTGGTTTACACTGGCACGATTTGACATGCGATTCGACATGTCAAATCGCATGTCAAATCAGCGGCATTTGCCGCAATGGCGCTGCCCTAATTGGTGCAACGCCGCATCTGCACCGATTTCAAAAACTATTTCTGTACTACTTTTTACGATTTCAGCACGCGATTTACATTGACTTACTAACTGTGTAACAGAGAGACAAACAAGGACAAATATTACATTTTTTGGAGTTTAGACTTGCTTTAAAGATTTCGGTAACCAACATTATAAAATTATTTTGTGTTGTTTGAGAGAAATTGAGACAAGTTTTGATCTTTGAAAGGGAACTTTCAATACCAGCACATTGCAAGGTCAGAATTATTACATCATCCCTTTCAAAAATAGTATATTGTAAGGTCAGTGTTATTACATCAGACTCAAAATACAGCATGTTCCAATCACCGCCTACAACCGTGATGAGGTCAGAGCCGAGGACTATCCGGCAGTGACACATCTTCCACATGCCATTTTTATATGGAAGTTACTTAGTCAATCTTCTGGTATATTTCTGCACTGCTGACTCACAGAATTGCCCTTCAGGAACAAATATGCATAGAACCCGGGACGACTCGTCACCATATCTAAAAATAGTCTCAAAAAGTGGATTTGTACATAGTCAGACATTCTATAAAGAGATGTAATAGTCCATCTATGGCAAGACTCGGGCAGGAAGTCGGTTGTTCTTCACATTTTTTGACCTTCCGTTTTGTCTTGGTAACTTTTATTTTTTGTAAATGACTTCTAACATGAATTTGTACTTTGATTTAGGCTGGGATCACACTATCTTTGCATTTTTTTTACAGCAGGGGTCCGATGCGTCCCTGTTCACCATTTCTGCCAGAATTTTTGGCTGAATTCGGACCTGAAAACAAGCCAGAAGACACACAGTGCAAATTCGCACCGGAGCCGCAGCAGAGATATGTGAAACGGTGTTCTGTCTGAGTGCCCTCCCATCGAATAGTGCCCGAGACGAACGGCGCATGCGCTGTACGTCATAGCACAACTGCTGATTTGCCAATCAGCTGGGCTGACGTAACCAAGGCGCATGCGCACATCGTAGGAGGTATCTCTCGATGGGAGATACCATTTTACATCCACAATTTAAACCTCTGCATACAGCGTGGGAAACTGGACCATCAGCACACTGTAAAGCCGCCCCACAACAGCGAGGCAGAGTGAGAACTACGGTCTTCCCCCCGCTGTTTGTATAGGTTTCAATTGGGCCCGTGAAATGGTATCTCCCATCGAGAGATACCTCCTACGATGTGCGCATGCGTCCTGGTCACGTCACTCTAGCTGATCGGCAAATCAGCTGGAGTGCGGCTCCGTCCTGCGGGCACTATTCGATGGGGGGGCACTTCTCGACAGAACACCGGTTACATAGATAGACAGTCAAAATCTCCTGCTATTGCGAATTGGATGCGAGGAACCCACATCCAGTTGGCCATAGTGTAAACCCAGGCTTAGGCTCCATTCACACCTGAGCGTTTTGTCGCCTAAAGCGTGACGCTCAGATACGCTGGAGGGGAGAAATAACATTAATCTCTATGGAGATAGTTCACATCTCCACGCCGAACGCCAAAACGCCGATCGCGTGAAGCTCTAACAAGTCCCGGACCCTTTTTATCAGGCGGCTTCGGCATTCGGCATAGCCGACAACGACCTCCGCGGTTAAAAACGATGTGTTTTGTCACGGCAAATCGCGGTACAAAACGTCGCAATTTGTCGCGGCAAATCGCGGTACAAAACGCTGCGTTAAGGTGTGAATGCAGCCTAAAAGTCTTACTTCAGACAAAAATTATTTTAGCATACCTATTAAAGAAACGGAGGGAAGATTGGGTGTCACCAAGACAGGAAGTCACTGGCAGCAATGAAAACATTGTCAAAATATCTAACCCTTCTCCACTTTACTAAAAATGTGTTTTGGTTTGAGTCTTCCGGTCCGCACAGGAAGTGAGGGGAAGACCTCTAAATAGGGACACAAACAGCAATAAAATCCAGCCAACAATGGCAATAAAACCAGAGCAGAGGCTAATGCTGGCCAGACACTAAAAGAATTTTGTTTGAAGTTTTTGTTTTTAGAGTGTTCGATTATTTGATGGTTGGGGGTCTCAAACCAACAATCGTTTTCAACCAAAGTGATGTGAAAACTCAAAAGAAGTTTGGAATGTTTTTCTTAAAGAAACAAAATTCGAACACAGTACATAATGTAGATGATTTTCTCTCCTTCCTTCCTTCTTTCCCTTCCACCCTAATGCCGCGTACACCCAAAATTTACTGGCACAACCAAGTTTTTACTGGCAGTTCCAAAATTACAGTTTTAAGTGCAAACTCCAGTATTTAGGCTACCAATAAGTTACAATATGCAATTAGCAATTTTTTTTTTTTTTTTATGTCACAATGTAGAGTATAAGATTTCCTATCATTTGTGCCCAGTCTTGCCACACAGAGTTAATCCAGATCTGAGAAATCCTCTTTTATGTTCAGTGAAAATGAACAGCCTTCCAGATAAAACCCTGCCTAAATAAAAAGTCAGTTTTCTCTCTTCTTGCTTTGAGTGACAGGTTATTTTCATATCTAGCTAGGACATGTTTATCATATGTTATGTTTTGTTTATCATAACATGAGGTGATATAACATCATAACACATCCTAGTAATATACAATGAACTTTGGATCACCTCTTGTTATGATAAACATGTCCAAGCTAGATATGTAAATAACCTGTTACTGAAAGCAATAACAGAGAAACTGACTTTATAATTTCGCAGGTTTTTATCTGGAATTCTGTTAATTTGCACTGAACTTTAAAAGAGGATTACTCAGCGCTGGATTAACTCTTTGTGGCAAGACTGGGCACAGATTATAGGAAATCTTAGGCCGCGTACACACGTATGAGAACCTCGTCGGGCTAAACCCATCGTTAAGCCCGACGAGGTTCCCGATGAGCGGTCGGAAAAGCTTGTCGAGTCAAAGTCCTCATTGAACAACGAGGAAAAAGAGAGCGTGCTCTCTATTTTGACTCGACGAGCTTCCCGACGGGACGCTCGTCGGAAGTGTACACGCGACCGAGAACCTCGGCAGAATATGTCTCCCAGCGAGCTTCTCGCTGGATTCTGCCAAGAAGCTCGGTCGTGTGTACGGGGCTTCATACTCTACATTGTGACATTTGTGGGTTTACATCCACTTTAAGGCAAAAAAAGCATTTTTTTTTTTCCGATATAGTAAGTAACTAAGGGACAGGACTCAGAAGGGCAATACATTAGAATGGGCGATGCACTCATGAAATTGACTCTTATGCCGCGTACACACGATCACTTTTCGGCATGAAAAAAACGTTGTTTTTCAAAAACGTTATTTAAAACGATCGTGTGTGGGCTTCACATAATTTTTCAGGTTCTGAAAAACAATTAAAAAAAAATTCGAACATGCTGCATTTTTTTACGACGTTTTAAACGGTGTCGTTTTTCGGGTTGTAAAAAATGATCGTGTGTGTGCTAAAATGACGTTTTAAACGGTGTCGTTTTTCGGGTTGTAAAAAATGATCGTGTGTGTGCTAAAATGATGTTTTAAACCTGCGCATGCTCAGAAGCAAGTTATGAGACGGGAGCGCTCGTTCTGGTAAAACTAGCGCTCGTAATGGAGTAAGCACATTCATCACGCTGTAACAGACAGAAAAGCGCAAATCGTCTTTTACTAACACAAAATCAGCAAAAGCAGCCCAAAGGCGAATGGAACTTCCCCTTTAGAGTGCCGTCGTACGTGTTGTACGTCACCGCGCTTTGTTTATCATTTTTTTTAAAACGATGGTGTGTGAGCAACATCGTTTTTAATGATGAAGTTGGAAAAACTTCGTTTTTTGGACATGCTGAAAAACAACGTTTTTTTTCATGCTGAAAAATGATCGTGTGTACGTGGCATAACAGTGATACTGACAGCAGTGTGCAGCAGCTCAGATGATGATGACACCTCACCGACACGACATACCCCCCTCTTGAGTCACAGTGACAGTCTTTCTCCATGCCAGGTGGTCCCTTCAGTCCCCTCCAGTCCAAACAGCACTGACAGTCCCACCCATGGCTTGCCTTACTCTCGTCCTGCAGACCCACACACGAGGCTCTGGCCGTTCCGCACGGCTCCCTTGCACCATAATATCACACTCAGACAGTGCCTCCACCAGAACGCCCCCCGCCGGCACCCTCCGAACACACTGTAGCAGGCACTTGGATGGTCACAGCCGGCTCCGGAACCCAAGCTGCATATGCACAGTTCCGAGTTAAGCGTCACAGACATATTTTTTACGGGCAACCTTTTTCTCTTAAGGCCGTGTACACACGACCGAGGTTCTCGCTGGAAACCAGCGAGAACCTCGCTGGAAGCTGCATTCCAGCGAGGACCTCGGCCGTGTGTACACTCTCGGCGAGCTTCCCGTCGGGAAGCCCGTCGAGCAGAAATAGAGAGCACGCTCTCTATTTGCTCGACGGCCCGCCTGGAAGAATGGCTGGTTGCCATTCCCGACGGGCGGGTCGCCGATTTCGACGGCCGGCAGGGAACCTCGACGGGCGGAACGATGTGTTCTGCCCGTCTAGGTTCTCTGCCGTGTGTACACGGCCTGACTGGCATTTACTGGCAGGAGAAAAGTGCCCATTTTTTTACTGGCTGCCAGGAGAGCCACCTCAGGGAGGGCCGGAACGCTCAATTTGCCAATGCTATTATATGTAGAGAAAACAGCCTTCAAATGGAGGTGTTGTCTGCTCTTATAGGCAAGATTACTTTCAAAGGTCTAAAACAGGATAAAATTGACTTTAAGATTAGAAAGAGTCTTACAGACAAATGTCTCTACTAAGAATATAGGGTGTAATTTCCGTCATGTATACAATATGTCAGCTATTCTAGTGGCTCGCTGTTCTCTTGGCAAGCAGAGCTCCAACAAAGACTCGTACATCACAAGATTTTCCTTCTAGTGAACTGTGAAGGACAGGCATGAAGTGCACCGTCTCCTGACCCTGTCACAGTCCCACAATTACAGTCAGACTAGTGGAGTCAGAGAAAGCCTATGATCTCCGGCCAGTCTGAGAAGTCACGAGACTCTCTGGTATCAACAAGGACAGCACAAGACTGGTGCAATAAACTCACAACTATTGGAGACCTTGCACACCAACATCGACCTATACACTAGACTGGTAGTTAGGGGAGACAAGACGTGTGGGCCGATCAACTTACTTTATCTAAAGGTCCGAAAAATCAGAGGGAAAACACCGCTTTTTCGAAGCAATTGAACAATAATCTGATCGTTAGTACAGAGCTGTAAGCAGCAAACCTCCTGTGAGACATATGCACAGTAAGTAAACATAAAATATATATATAGGTCACGTTATTCAATAATATATAAAAATCATAAGATGATTCCAACAGTCCACAAATAATGTTTCATCAATGTGAAAATAAATTGACGAAGATCAGTCCACAAGTGACGAGAAAGTAACTCTTAAAGCGGAGTTCCACCCAAAAATGGAACTTCCGCTTATCCCACTCCTCACCCCCTTACATGCCACATTTGGCATGTCATTTTTTGGGGGGGGGGAGTGGGGGCTTCAGGAGGAGTGGGACTTCCTGTCCCACTTCCTCCTTCCGCCGAGGGGCTGGTTAGGCAATTAAGCTTAATCGCCTACAGCAGCCCCTCCCTGTAGGCGATCGCCTGGGACACATGACAGGTCCCATGCGATCTCCTGTCCAATCAGCGGCAGGCCGCGCCGCTCGCGCATGCGCAGTGGGTGCCCAGCCGTGAAGCCGAAGGCTGTCACGGCTGGGTGCCCACAGTTGCGATGAGGACGCCGGCCGGGGAGGGCAGGAGAGGAGCGGAGCCCCGGGCCGGCGCGTCGCTGGAACGCTGGAGCAGGTAAGTGATTGTTTATTAAAAGCCAGCAGCTACAATTTTTGTAGCTGCTGACTTTTAATAAACACAAATATTGGCTGGAACTCCCCTTTAAGCCATACCTCCCAACTCAACGTTTTAACTTCAGAATGAGGGACAAATGAGCATGCCTCCCAACAGTGTTGTTGAGCGGGGGGGGGCTTGCCGATCGGAGTTGTTGAGCGGGGGGGGGGGGGTTCCCCACAGATCAAAGTTGTTGAGCGGGGGCGGATCAGAATTGTTGAGCAAGGGGGTTCCGCAGATCAAAGTTGTTGAGCGGGGGCGGATCGGAATTGTTGAGCGGGGGGGGTTCCGCAGATCAAAGTTGTTGAGCGGGGGCGGATTGGAATTGTTGAGCAGGGAGGTTCCGCAGATCAAAGTTGTTGAGCGGGGGGGAGTTCCTTGGATCAGAGTTGTTGCACGGGGGGGTGAGGCGAAAGCGGGACTCTAGTAGCGCTGACCGCGGGACCGTGGGATTTACCGCAAATCGCGGGACAGTACCGCAAAATCGGGGGGCGGTTGGGAGGTATGCTTGAGCCCGTACACACAATCGGATTTTCCGTCGGAAAAACCTTGGATGTTTTTTTCAGACTGAATTCCGTATACACACGGTCACACAAAAGTTCTCTGAACTTTCGACTGTCAAGAACGCGGTGACGTACAACACTAAGACGAGCCGAGAAAATGAAGTTCAATGCTTCCGAGCATGGGTCGGAATTTTTCCGTCTGAAAATTTGAGAACTAGCTTTCAATCTTTTGCTGGCGGAAATTCCAACAGCAAAAGTCAGATGGGAGCATAAACACCGTCGGAATTTCTGTTCAAAACCTCACATTGGACTTTTGCTGTTGGAATAAGTTGGGGCATAAGTAACGATCTCCACACCTGCCACACCCTGTGTGCACACTTATGATGTAACCATATTGCTACACTAAGGCCACATACACACGATCGGTCCAAACCGATGAAAATGGACTTAAGTCCAGTTTCATCGGTCCAAATCGACCGTGTGTACGGCCCATGGGTCCGTCGTCCGTCGGACCAAATTTTTAAAATCGGACCGATGGAGGCCTGACCCTCGGTCCAAACCGATGGTTAGTACGCAAAAGCATCGGTCCAAAAACCCGCGCATGCTCAGAATCAAGTTGACGCATGCTTGGAAGCATTGAACTTTTTTTCAGCACGTCGTTGTGTTTTACGTCACCGCGTTCTGACACGATCGGTTTTTGAACTTATGGTGTGTACGCGCATCAGACCATCAGACCACTTCAGCGTGGTCCGATGAAAACGGTCCGTCGTACCAGACTCATCGGACCGGTCTGATTGTGTGTACGTGGCCTTAGGCCGCGTACACACGATCGAATTTATCTGCTGAAACTGGTCCGATGGACAGTTTCAGCAGACATCTCCGATCGTGTGTACGGGCTAGCGGACATGTTTTCCCAGCAGACAAATTTCAAAGCATGCTTTGAAATTTGTCCGCCGTCGGATATGTCCGCTGGTTAGTACATTCACCAGCGGACAGAAATCTCTCTGCGCATGCGTCGAGTGAATTCGACGCATGCGTGGAAGTATTTTACTTCCTGGAGTGGTGACGTGGCGGCGTCAACATCACCGCCATGTCACCGCGTCCTCAGCCCGAGGGGATTTTAGTCCGATGGTGTGCACACGCCATCGGACCAAAATCCGAAGAGACATGTCAGCTGGAAACGGTCCGTCGGACATGTTTGAGCGGACATGTCTTATCGTGTGTACGCGGCCTTAGAGGCACCTTTCTTCTCTTTTATACTCACCACTCTCACTCTTCTCTATCAAGACATCGCTTGTATATCAAGTCACAATTTATGAAAACATTTTGCTCGTCTTGCAAAACGCTCTCAAACCAAGTTACTCTCAAATCAAGGTTTTACTGTACGGTCCCTTGAAATCAAGGACAGTTGGGAGCTATGGACACAACAGGAATATGGAACGTTGGGGTTAAAATATTCTTTAAGTGTCGATTTCAGCTACATAATCTACTGCAAAATTTCTTTTTAGGACTCAACGGGTTAAAGATGTGCGATCTTAAGGGGGTAAAATGTGAGAGCCATTTTTATACTTAGTCATGCTGTATAAGTAACACAACATGACCCCTTTGCTCCACGCTGTCTGCACACAGCCTCCCTCCCCGCATCCTCTCCTAGTATTGTTCTCTTGTGTTGTCAGTCCAAACAAACCTAACCTTACCCCACTCTCCAAACCCCCCCCCCCCACCCCCCCTTACATTCATCCCGGCTCTCCTATAAAATGAGTCTGTCAATTTTACACTAATCCGCTCCTAATGTAAACAGGATTAAGCCTTCCCTTTACCCCTCCTCTGCGCTTAAACTGTATCAAATTCATCAAAGCCCAAGTAAATCATATCACCTTTGGCCTCCCGGGGTTCAGCGAAGGGCATTAACCCCTCTCCGGCATACATGGCCGCTGTACGGCTTGAAGAGATTAGAAGGGGTTAATCGCTACATTACACAGCAAATTTGGAGGACGGACGGGTCTGTAGGGGCGACGTCATTATTAAAGCTTTTCGCCCTTCTGTAACGTTAAGGCTCGCGGCAGGCCCGGGGGTTAACGATTTTCGGGGTCGCGGCCCACAGGCCGCCTAGGTCGGTAATAAAGTGAAATACTCTGGGATCCTCGGCAAATGATATTTTTTATTTTTGGTCCTATACTCCTTACATTACATTATATTTTCCGCCTGTTTAAGGTTTGCTGTTGGCGCTTCGCTTTGATGACCCCGCAGCATGTAAAATTATTTGTTCCGCCGCTATTGGACAATTTCCTGTGTTGGCCTACTTTAACCGTAATGAAATTCTGCATCGGACGTGAAATTCAAACTGAAGCTGCAGCGGTGCTGGGGGAAGGCGATCGATTTTACAATCGTTTTTAAATGGGTAAATGATTAAAATATAAAAAAATTACTTTTTTTGGGGATTGCAAACGGCAACAGTTTGCTATTGTACAGGATGATAAAGTAGGCAGTCATGGGCGTCCGCAGAACTTCTTTTAGGGGGGGGGCATCATTTTAAGATCACCCATGCTCCGCCCCCTTTCATCAATGTCATGAAGGGGAGGGGCTTAGCCGTGACTCGCAAGTATTTGTTTTCATGGTAAAACAGTAGACTTTATTCGAGGCATGTGCTTTGTACAGGGTGCAGAATTCAGGCGTGTACAACCCATGCGCATGCCTAAGGAGGAGACATTGCTGATACCTGATTCCAGGGGAGGGGGGGGGGGGTTATTGCTCCCCCTTGCCCCACCTGTGGACACCCATGGAGACACTACACTTCAAGTTGAACTCCAGGCAGATATAGAAGGTACTAATTAATGGTTAATATACTGTATCATTACATATATTTATTTATGCCAGTGGAATAAATAGCTAAATTACACTATCAACCCACTGCAGTTCCTCAGAGCTCAGAGATTGGGAGGGTGCAGCAGCACAAGGAACCAATCAGTTGTGCTGCATGGCAAGATGTATGCTGATAGGTGGAGAGAGCAGAGAGCACCACATCTAAGAGCTGCTAAGCTTTAGTATATTACAGTTTGCAGTTTGTGAGAAGCCATTTGGGGGAAACAGTAAACATGTGGAAGAAGGTGCTCTGGTCAGAGACCAAAATTTTACTTTTAAGCATAAAAGTAAAACGCTGTGTGTGGCAGAAAACTAACACTGCACATCACCCCGAACACACCATCCCCACTGTGAAACATGGTGGTGGCAGCATCATGTTGTGGGATGCTTTTATTCAGCAGGGACAGGGAAGCTGGTCAGAGTTGATGGGAAGATGGATGGAGCTAAATACAGGACAATTTTATAGAAAAACCTGTTAGGCCGCGTACACACCGACGAACATATCCGATGGAAACGGTCCTCGGACCGTTTTCATCGGATATGTCCCCCGGGCTATTTTGGTCTGATGGCGTGTACACACCATCGGATCAAAATCCCCGCCGGCAGACAGCGCGGTGGCAGTGACGTTGACGCCGCCACGTCACCGCACCAGGAAGTAAACAACTTCCATGCATGCGTCGCATCCATACGACGCTTGTGCGGGAGGATATGTCCGCTGGTGAGTGTACTGACCAGCGGACATATCCAACGGACATGTCCCCGGCGGACAAATTTTAAAGCATGTTTTAAAATTTGTCCGCCGGTCAGACATGTCCGTCGGACCAGTTTCAGCGGACAAATTTGATCGTGTGTACGTTGCCTTAGAGTTTGCAAAAGACCTGAGACTGGGGCGGGGGTTCACATTCCAGCAGGACAACAACCCTCAACATACAGCCAGAGCTACAATGGAATGGTTTAAATCAAAGCATATTCATGTGTTAGAATTGCCCAGTCAAAGTCCAGACCAAAATCCAATTGAGAATCTGTGGCAAGACTTGAAAATTTGCTGTTCACAGACGCTCTCCATCCAATCTGACAGAACTTGACTTATTTTGCAAAGAAGAAGAATGGGCAAAAATGACTTCTGTAGATGTGCAAAGCTGGTAGAGACACCCCCAAAAAGACTTGTAATTGCAGGGAATGGCGGTTCTACAAAGTATTGACTGGGGGGCTGAATACAAAAATGCCCCCCACACTTTTCAGATATTTATTTGTAAAAACAAGTTGAAGACAATTTATAATTTTCCTTCCACTTCACAATTATGCGCCACGTTGTGTTGGTCTATCACATAAAATCCCAATAAAATACATTAACGTTTTTGGTTGTAACATGACAAAATGTGAAGAATTTCAAGGGGTATGAATACTTTTTCAAGGCACTGTATGTCTCCAGTAGTGATGAGCGGAATACGCCATATTCGATTTCGCGATATTTCACGAATATATAGAAGAATATTAGCGAAATATTCGTTAATATCGAATATTCATGATATTTTATAAAAAAAAAAAAATTTGCGAAATTTCGCTAATGCGAATGCGAAATTTCGCTAATGCGAATGCAAAATTGATTGCGAAATTCTCATCAACACGCGAAAACGGAGATCATTTCCTGGATTACTAAACTAATATGCACTAAACACTAACTCTACTTACACAAACTTATATGACTAAACTAAAGCTAATTTTTTTTTTATACACAAAACACAGAAGGGCAGAGAAAGTATTCGCGAATATTCGTAATACGAATATTCGCATTGCGAATATTCGGCAACATAAAAGGATCGCCTCAGCTACTCGGCCCAGGGTCTCTCTCTAATCATACCAGCAATGCTTTTAGACGTCGATGGAGATCACTAGGATGTGATCTGTTTTAAAAATAAATTTGAAAAAATACGAATATTCGCAATAGCGAATATTCGCCGCGATATTCGATTTATTCGAGAATACTCGAATATGCAATATTCGTAACGAATATTCGCAATGCGAATATTCGTGAGCAACACTAGTCTCCGGTGACAGTATCCAACTCGTATATGTCCCCAGTCTGTATGGATGCCCTGTATCATTTCTTCAATCTCTGGTCATCCCTTGTAACACGCCCTTTCTATAGATCACGACCAAAACAAGATATCATCCTCTTCGATCACAATTGAGGAAGGGAACCAAAAATTCTACAGGCTGATCAACTAAAGGAGTTGCAACAAACCAAGTAGCCCCTCCTTTGAACTCTTCAAACCACCCAAAAAAAAAAACTCCCCAAAAAAGATAATTTTTTTGGTAAACAACAAGATAGGGGCACCGATGCAACCAGTGATGCACCACAACTAGATGCTTCCACTGGTTCATTTTCTCCCCTCATGCACAACACATATCAGATTACAGCCTCCTCTTCTGAGTCCAAAAATAAAGAAAATTACCAATTTCTTCCCATTAAGAGGTCTTAAGAGTCAACATACAGGACACAGCAGGAGGATGTGGTGGAGGAAGGAGCAGAAAAAGATCCATCACACAGCATGAAAAGAGCGAAGAGACAGTGAAGATGTTTAATTCTTCTACATATAATTTATCCGCATTGGTTCTGTACAACCAAATATTTTGAATTAATTGTAGATTTATAAAGCTTTTCAAGGGGTTATGCATGCCTGTTGTCTAGCCTCTCACCATCTCCTGTTGCGTGTCTACAGATTTCAACCATCTCTTTATAGCATGCTCATAGTCTCTGACCATATCCAGCAGCATGTTTTGCAGTCTCTGACCATCTTCTGTAGTATGGTTGCAGTATCTAACAATCTCTCGGAGCATGTCCATAGTCTGAGCGTCTCCCGTAGCATATCTGCAGTCTCTCACCATCTCCTGTAGCATGTTTGCAGTCTCTGACCACCTTCTGTAGTATGGTTGCAGTTTCTAACCATCTCTTGCAGAATGCCCATAGCCTCTGACCATTTCCTGCAGGTCCAGCGCTAGCGCAAGGCAACGTGGGAATAGGGCGGAAAATTGACCGGTCTGTAACAGTCGCCTGATCATAGAGATAGAGTGTGTGCTGACCTGTACAGTCACTCTGTCTCAGGCCTAGTACACACGATCAGACCGGTCCGATTAAACTTGTCTAAAGACCAGTTTCATCAGACAAATTCGATGGTGTGTACAGCCCACCGGACCGTTGTCCGTCGGACCAAAGTTTTAAAATCTGTCAGACAGATTCGATGGTTAGTATGCAAAAGTATCGGACCAAAAACCTGCGCATTCTCAGAATCAAGTCGACGCATGCTTGGAAGCATTGAACTTTGTTTTTTCATCACGTCGTTGTGTTCTACGTCACCGCGTTCTGGGATTTTTGGTCCGATGGTGTGTACACACATCCAGGGCCGCCTGAAATTGAGAAGCGGGGGGGGGGGGGGGGGGGGGGGGGGTGCTGCGAATATTGAGAAGCGGGGGGGGCCTTTACATGGGACCTCTGGCCCTTTAAAAAATAAAATTAAAATATATTAAAAAAATTTTTTTTTATCAAAAATAAATTTAAAAAAGAGGGGGTTGCAATATGGGGCCCTGGGGGCCTCAGGGCCCTTGGGGACCTCCGGACCTCTACAAAAAAAAAAAGAAAGAAAAAAAATTGGCCCTTTAATAAAAAATAAAAGAAAAATATATTGAAAAAAAAAAATTTGGCTCTTTAATAAAAAATAAAAGAAAAATATATTAAAAATATATATATTTTTATAAACAATAAATAAAAAAAGAGGGGGTTGCCATCTGGGGCCCTGGGGGGCTCTGTTGTGAAGAGAGGATTTCTGATACAATGGGGGGGGGGGGTCTGATTTTATGGGGGGCTGCTGATGTGAAGGAGGGGGCCCTAATGTGAAGGGGAAGACTTCTGATATGATGGGGGCCTCTGATGTTATGGGGAGGCTTCTGATGTGAAGGAGGGGGGGGGTTGATGTGAAGGGAGGATTTCAGATACGATGGGAGGCTCTGATGTTATGGGGGGATTCTGAGGTGAAGGAGGGGGGCTCTGAAGTGAAGGGAGGATTTCTGATATGATGGGGGGCTCTGATATTATTAGAGGCTTCTGATGTTAAGGAGGGGGCTCTCATGTGAAGGAGGGGGGGTCTGATGTGAAGGGAGGATTTCTGATACGATGGGGGGCTCTGATGTTATAGGGAGGCTTCTGATGTGAAGAAGGGGGCTCTCATGTAAAGGGAGGATTTCTGATATGGGGGGGGGCTCTGATGTTGTGGGAGGATTCTGATGTGAAGGAGGGGGGCTCTGAAGTGAAGGGAGGATTTCTGATATGATGGGGGGCTCTGATGTTTTGGGGGGGCTTCTGATGTGAAGGGAGGATTTCTGATACAATAGGGGCTCTGAAGTGAAGGGAGGATTTCTGATACGATGGGTGGCTCTGTTATTATGGGGAGACTTCTGATGTGAAGAAGGGGGCTCTGATGTAAAGGGAGGATTTCTGATACGATGGGGGGCTCTGATGTTATGGGGTGCTTCTGATGTAAAGAAAAGTAAGGCCTCTGATGTGAAGGGGAAGACTTCTGATATGATGGGGGGCTCTGTGGGGCTCTGATGTGAAGGGAGGATTTCTGATACGATGGGGGGCTCTGATGTTATGGGGAGGCTTCTGATGTAAAGAATAGTAAGGCCTCTGATGTGAAGGGGAAGACTTCTGATATGATGGGGGGCTCTGTGGGGCTCTGATGTGAAGGGAGGATTTCTGATACGATGGGGGGCTCTGATATTATTGGAGGCTTCTGATGTGAAGGAGAGGGGTCTCATGTGAAGGAGGGGCTCTGAAGTGAAGGAAGGATTTTTGATACGATGGGGGGCTCTGATATTATTGGAGGTTTCTTATGTGAAGGAGGGGGCTCTCATGTGAAGGAAGGGGGGCTCTGAAGTGAGGGAAGGATTTCTGATATGATGGGGGGCTCTGATGTTAAGGGGGGGGCTTCTGATGTGAAGGGAGGATTTCTGATACGATGGGGGGGGATCTAATGTTATGGGGGGCTTCTGATGTGAAGAGGGGGGGGGGGAACTGATGTAAAGTGTGTAGTTCTGATGTAATAGTAAGGCTTCTGATGTGTAAGGGGGACTCCTGATATGAAGTTATTTCTTGGTAGTTGTTCATTTATTTGTTTAAATTGTATCCATTCATTTATAAAACTTTATTTTTCTGCACAGGACTATTTGTAAAATGTACATTGTATCCCTCTGGAAATCCTGAAGATGCTTCTATAGAGGATGTTGTATAATTGTCAGTGAGGAAGTCATTTCCGAATCCTGCTCCACTGAAGCACCATAATTACGGCACATAGGATCAGGATCAGCCTAGACAGGAGCATCTGGAGACCTTTTGATGGACACTCCATGGCTTCGGAGGAGCCCAATCCATAGCAACAGGCTGCAGTCAGTGGAGTCCCGCATACCATTTGGATGCTGCCGATGGGAAGACACTGTAAACTCCTCTAAGGGTCCCTGAGGGGACAGTGATGCTCCGAAATAAAACATTAATCAAACGCAACATTTGTTCAGGGTGAGAAAGAAGCCAAAAAAGCTTCTCTGCCATGTCTGGAATCAATGAGATGCGTCTCCCAAATCAGCCAACCTTATTCTTCCCATTAATAGGCCGGTGATTAGGGCCGCGCCGGGGAGGCGATTAGCATACACTCAGCACTTGGGTAAAGGACGGATCCCCTCATGCCAACAAGTTAAACAAAACATAATAAAAAAGAGCAGATAACACCGATCATATTCTTACATGTTTAATACATTTGTGGTCTAATAAATCGAAATAAAAGCCCGCTTTAACCACTTACGCCCCGGACCATTTGGCTGGCCGAAGACCAGAGCCCTTTTTCCGATTCGGCACTGCGTCATTTTAACTGACAATTGCGCGGTCGTGCGACGTTGCACCCAAACAAAATTCATGTCCTTTTTTCCCCACAAACAGAGCTTTCTTTTGGTGGTATTTGATCACCTCTGCGGTTTTTATTTTTTGCGCTATAAACAAAAAAAAATAGCGACAATTTAAAAAAAAGGCAATATTTTTTACTGTAGCTATAATAAATATCCCCCCAAACAATTTCTTTCTGAGTTTAGGCCGATACGTATTCTTCTACATATTTTTGTAAAAAAAAAATCGCAATAAGCGTTTATTGATTGGTTTTGCGCGAAAGTTATTTTTATCATGTCTGCGATAGCGCGGCGGACACAACAAACACTTTTGACACTATTTTGGGACCATTATCACAGCGATCAGTGCTATAAAAATGCACTGACTACTGTGTAAATGATATATATTTTTGGATATGTTATGTATTACAGCAAAAAGTAAAATAAAAATAAAAAATAAATTTAAATTGTTGCTCTTATTTGTTTATAAAAAAAACAAAAAACAAACCGCAGAGGTGATCATATACCACCAACAGAAAGCCCTATTTGTGGGAAAAAAAGGACGTGAATTTTGTTTGGTTGCAACGTCGCACGACCGCGCAATTGTCAGTTAAAGAGACGCAGTGCCGAATCGCAAAGAATGGCCTGGTTTATTAAAGGGGGGGGGGGTGAGTAAATCCTTCCGGGGCTGAAGTGGATAAAGAGTTTTTAACCCCAGCATTTCATATTCCTGATCTGTGCCTGCTGCACCATGTAATTGTATGAAAATGTATCCTGTTCTCTTTGTATTGCTTTCTTTTTTTTGTATAAAGAGTACCCAGAAAGATTTTGTTGTATGTACAATGACAATAAAGTATATCTATTCTTGCCAGTCCCTGTGCTTTCTTATTAAAAAAAAAACTGACCACACTAAGCAAAAGAGCGCAGCTTGGTGAGTTCTCTATCTATGTTAGGAACTCAGCCTGCTCTACTCCAATGATCAGACTTGGCCAGATAGCCCCCCCCCCCCAGTACAGCCATTCACTAGTAAGATCAGTGTCCTGCTGTTTCTCCTCCCCCAGCTCTTATGCAGCTGAGAACAGGGGGAATGTGATCACTTCCTAAAAGGGGAAAAAAGGTATTTATAATGTTTTTTATATCTATACACAAATGTTTTGCCTTTCATTTCTTTTTCAAACTGAATGGATTGTTTTACAAGCTGATCGATTACAATCACTTTAATTTTTTTTTATTTGAAGCTGCGTATTTAACCGCTTGCCACCCCGGGCATGGATATATATGTCTGCAGAATGGTACGGGCAGGGAAAAGGATGTAAATATACGTCCCCTTTAAGAATCAGTTGTTTGGGACGCGCACGCGCCGCGGGCATACCCGCGATCGTCTCACGGAGAGATAGAACAGGGATATGTCAGTGTGAACACAACATCTCTCCGTTCTGCGTAGTGCCATGTCACTGATCGTGTTCCCTGTCATCGGCAACAACGATCAGTGACGTGTCACAGCAAGCCACTCCCCCCCTACAGTAAGAATCACTCCCTAGGACACACTTAACCCTTACAGCGCCACCTAGTGGCTAACCGCTTCACTGCCAGTGTAATTTACTAAGTAATCATTGCATTTTTATAGCACTGATCGCTGTATAAATGACAATGGTCCCAAAATAGTGTCAAAGGTGTCCGATAATGTCGCAGTAGCGATACAAATTGCTGATCGCCGCCTTTAATAATAAAAAAAATTGATAATAAAAATGCCATAAAACTATCCCCTATTTTGTAGATTCTAACCAATCAATAAGAGCTTATTTTTTTTTTTTTTTTTTTTTTTTAATAAAAATATGTAGAAAAATATGTATCGACCTAAACTGAGGAAAGAAATATTATTTTTTTATCGATTAATCGAACACAAAAATTTTAATCAGTAACAGCCCTATTTTTTTTAAATTGACACTCTATTTTTGTTTATAGCTCAAAAAATAAAAACCGCGGAGATGATCAAATACCACCAAAAGAAAGGTCTATTTGTGGGAAAAAAAGGACGTCAATTTTGTTTGGGAACCACGTCGCACGACCGCGCAATTGTCTGTTGAAGCGACGCAGTGCCGAATCGCAAAACGTGCTCTGGTCTTTGGGCAGCCAAATGGTCCGGGGCTGAAATGGTTATTTTCTATTTTATTTTTATTTGAAGCTGCATATTTAAAAAAAAAAAAAAAGTTTCATAATGCCATTTCATACCATACCATAGATTCTACTGATTGCGTTTCAATCTACTTTAATATAGTTCTATGATTTGTTCAAGGTCTGAGCCGACTGGCGCACAAATCCGTCAAGCTCCTCGGCCACTGAAAAGCCCATTCAAATGTAGATAATTGATAATGAGAGCATATCATAGGGTAACAAACAGATAGGAGATTAGATCCCCAACTCTCCAGAGGATCCTACAAGAAGCACAAATGATTGTTTCCCATCCCATTCGGGAACATCGGTTCCTCCCAGTGGCTGGTAATCTCTGTCGGACAGACTCCATGGATGGTGGGGGGGCCGCCCCCAACTAATGTGTGTGAAACATATTTATGATCCCCCCTTGTACAATGAAGGGGGGGTGGGGAATGGGCTCTTGATTGCTCGGCTTCACAATGGGCTGACCATCAAGATATCGGTTCTCAGGGTGGAATCACTGCAACATGAAGATAACCAGAGACACAGAGATGATGGAGATTACTCCAGATAATGCCCATAGGATCATACTAAAACACTATCATCAACATTGCCTTCAAGATGACATCTAGATACAGATAACCAGCAGAAGAGCCCCCCCCCCCCCAACACTCATCCACCCCCCCCCCCCTTATATAATGAGAATTACACCGAATCAGCATAGATAGAAAACTCTAAAGAAGTATTCCGGTGTAAACAAGGATAAAAGCGGAATTACAGGCGATACTCTTATCAGCGCCACGTGCGTCAAAATCTCAGAGTCGGGTCATCGGATTATTGGCCATTATAACAGACGCTTTGATCTGAGGATGGTTAACGGGTAACTAAACCCAAGAACAGAAAATATAATATACTGCAACTTGTCAGCCCTTCAGTGTGGTGGCTGCATTCGTTTTCCTTCTGAAAAGCTTAGAACATTTTCAGCAAGTACAGAAAATACCTGTTGACCTAAAATGCAGTGTCCTTGTCACTTCCTGTGAGCTGAGCCCAAATCAAAAAACATGTTATTTTATTTCTGTACATCACAGCATATTAGTGTATTAGTGTCCTCAGTCCCCTCTTCATATCACAGACCCCCTTACATCACAGACCCCCCTTTATATAACAGACCCCTATTTACATCACAGCCCCCCTCACATCACAGCCTCCCTTTACATCACAGACCCCTTACATTACAGCCCCCCTTTACATCACAGTCTCCTCTTTACATCACAGCCCCTCGTTACATCACAGCCCCCCTCTACATCATAGCCCCCCCTTACATCACAGACCCCTCTTTACATCACAGACCCCCTTACAACACAGACCCCCCTTTACATCACAGCCCCCTTACATCACAGACCCCCTTACATCACAGACCCCCTTTACATCACAGCCCCTCTTACACCACAGACCCCCTTACATCACAGACCCCCTTTACATCACAGCCCCCCCTTTACATCACAGCCCCCCTTTACATCACAGCCCCTCTTACAAAACAGCCCCTTTTACATCATAGCCCCCCCTTTACATCACAGACCCCTTACATCACAGACCCCCTTTACATCACAGCCCCTCTTACACCACAGACCCCCTTACATCACAGACCCCCTTTACATCACAGCCCCTCTTACACCACAGACCCCCTTACATCACATCCCCCCCTTTACATCACAGCCCCTCTTACATCACAGCCCCTCTTACATCACAGCCCCCCTTACATAACAGCCCTCCTTTACATCACAGACCCCTTACATCACAGCCCTCCTTTACATCACAGACCCACCTTAATTCCCCCACCCCATTTACTTCCAAGTCCCCTCCTTTACATCACCTTTAGTTTTTAGTCCACCTTTAATATCAGTTCCTTTTACATCACAGCCCCCCATTACATTACATCCCCCATTCACTTTACAGCTCCTCCTCTTCACATCAGTGTCTTCAGTACCCCCTTTTTATCACAGTCCCCCTTTCATATCACAGCCCCGCCCCCCACAACACATTCCCTTTTTCACTTCTCAGGCGCCGTACACACGGCAGAGAACCTCGACGGGCAGAACACATCGTTCCGCCCGTCGAGGTTCTCTCCCGGCCGTCGAAATCGGCGACCCGCCCGTCGGGAATGGCAAACAGCCATTCTTCCAGGCGGGCCGTCGAGGAAATAGAGAGCGTGCTCTCTATTTCTGCTCGACGGGCTTCCCGACGGGAAGCTCGCCGAGACCGTACACACGGCCGAGGTCCTCGCTGGAATGCACATTCCAGCGAGGTTCTCGCTGGTTTTCAGCGAGAACCTCTGCCGTGTGTACGGCGCCTCAGATCCTTCCCTTCACATCAGTGTCTTCAGCCCCTCCTTCTAATCACAGCCCCCCTTTACATCACAGGCCCCTTACATCACAGACCCCTTACATCACAGACCCCTTTATATCACAGACCCACCTGTATTTCATCCCCCTATTTACATCCCCTTTAGTCTTTAGTCCACCTTTAATATTAGTCCCCTTTTACATCATAGCCCCCCCCTTTACATAACATCCCCTGTTCAATTAACAGCTCCTTCACTTCACATCAGTGTCTTCAGTATCCCCTTTATATCACAGTCCCCCCTTCACATAACAGCCCCCCACAACACATTTCCCTATTCACTTCACAGCTCCTTCCCTTCACCTCAGTGTCTTCAGCCCCCCCTTCATATTGCAGTACCCCCTTTACTTTACAAACCCCATTTACATTACACTTCATAGTTGCCCCCTTTACATCCCCTTCAGTCTTCAGACCCCTCTTCACAGTCCCTCCTTTACATTACAAACAACTTTTACATCACAGCCCCCCCCCCCCCTATTTTACATTACAGCCCACTTTTCGCTTTAAATCATGGGGGGTTAGAACTATGATGTGAATGGGGGACCGAGGACCCTGATATAACAGGGGAAACTGTGAAGTGAAAGGGGGACTGTGATGTAAAGGGGGGCTGTGATGTAAGAAGGTGGCTGAGGGTACAGATGTAAAGGTGGGAGCTGTTATGTAAAGGGGGGGTGTGATGTAAAGAGGGTCTGTGATGTAAAGAGGGGGGTCTGTGAAATTAAGGGGGGGGGGGGGGCTGAGGATACAGATGTAAAGGGGGGAGCTCTGAACTAAATGAGGGACTGTGAATAAAAAGGGAGTCTGTGATGTAGGGGGGAGGAGGACACTGACATAATGATGGAGATTGTGATGTCATAGTACAAAAATTAGATTCGTACCCCTGCTGGAAGAAGCAAAATTGCAAAACCCTTTGTTTTAAACTGGGATCATTTAGTAGTACTAATCAACACATGAAAAATGTGTAATGATTCAAAATATTTTAAAATATTAAATACAATTAATAAAATGAACAATACAAACACAAAAAAGACCTTCCATTAGCAAATAATTGGCAAAATAACCAAGAAATTATTTTATGTACTGTATGTAAAAAAAAAAAAACATGATGGGAACTTTTGTAAACCCCTGTACGGGTTTCATTGAGCTTTCAACTTCTTCAGGACTAGGACTAGAGAATTGTAACTAGAGGTGATTGCTAAACTGCCACATGTTACATTTATGTTTTTGGTATTAGATATGCTTTCATCTACACATTTACTCCAGAACAGTGTAATTTGTAAAAAGAAAAAATTACACATGACTGGACATTTGTTACAAAATTTATGTTTTCTTGGTTGTGGACAAATATTGTAAAAATGAGAATCCTCGTTGAGTTTATCTGTTAGATTTATCCTCACTTCCCATCTTGCTGAAATGTTAACTAAATGGGGAATGAGAAATTGTATTTTTATATTTTTAATCATGTCATTTTTATTGATTTTTTTTTTTTTACACAAGACTGTGGCATACAATACATTCCCACTAGACAAAGAAAAAAAACACTCAATTTAATTAATGCGAATTCCAGATTAAACAATCTCTGTTACTTTTTAACATAACAATAGACTGAATTTTTTTTTTTTTTAGTATCCTTGTTGCTTCCTTGTTTGCAGATTTTTTTGGCAAAACCATTGTCACCGTGATAAAAAATTGAGAAAGTCTCTCTAACAAACCCCTGGATAGCAGTTAAAGCCAGACAGGGGTCCTAATTTTCCTCATTCTAAAACTAAAGAAAAAAAAACTCTTGGCTTAACATAGACTTTAAACAATAATTTGTTATTTTTCATAGAAAATATTGTTTTGGACACATTCATACACTTATTTTGGGACTATTTCTTTTGGTTAAATCTAGACAAGAATGTTGTAAACAGTTCCTAAGAATTTTTTCCAAACATTTGTACTAAGAATTTATTTCATTTTTCTATGTTTGAGTGTATTGCCTAACGTTTATGACCAGGTTGTCTGGTGGTTTTTTGTTTTTTTTTGTATGTTTGTTGGTTTGTCTTAAACCTAATAAAAATATCTTAAAAAAAAAAAAAAAAAATGATTTCATTTCCATCCTGTTTTTTTTTTTTTTTTTTTTACATGTGCTATGCTACAGGCTTGTTGACCCCCTATAACATTCATTTCAACCCTACCACCCATTTGCCCATACCCTCCCTCTCCCTCTCTCTGACCCCCTGCGGTTATACAATGGAGATTGTGCATGCACATTAACTTGACCTAACTCAGTTATCTTCTACATAATACTTTATACTGTATAGTTTATCATTTTTCAATAAATGTCTTCATGCCTAATGTCTCGCCAGGGTACCTTTCCCTCGCCAGTCCGGAATCATTCAGCATTCTTTTTCCCACTTACCGTGAGCTACTGCAAGCCGTCCAGGGACATCGGGGCTCTTTTGGTGCTCTGCCAGCCATGTGGAGGATCACTCTTGGGGTCCATTCGAGAAACATACCCTTTTCTTTTTAGTCTTTATCTCTGGTTCATATACAGCCATGTCTACATACACTAAGTAGGTATTTTTACATATATAACAATTATGTCAATAGACATTTGCTCGGCCTTATATTGCAGCAACTATGGGCCAGATTCAGGAACACTTGCGCTGGAGTATTTCGATATGCGCCGCGTAACTGTGATGATGCGCCGTCGTTTCTATGTGCCCGTACCCACCAAACTAGATGCGCCCAATAACGGGTCATTTGCGACCGGCGGAACGTTCCGACGCCAGAGTATCGTCAGCGCTTAATTTCGCTGGGCGCATCAGTCGCGCCTATTGATTTCCCCTGCAAATATGCAAATGAGGGATTTTTCCCAATTCACGAACGGATTAGCACCATACGCTGGCTACATGCGCCGCGCGTATCTCGTCCGTCCGGCGCAAAGTTATTTCTACAAAAGGCTGCTTTATCTTTACTCCAGATGGTCACAGGTCAGCAGGAGAGCAGCTACAGCAGCGTTACCGACGATAAGAGCTAGCTGAGCACCCCCACTTGCAGGACAACACCTCTGTCCATGCTTGTCTGTCAAATTTTACAGCCATGGAGGAAGACATCATAGGTCTCCATAGCCGAGATGACGGCTGACAGCTCCTGGCCATTAAAGTTCACCTTTCTCCTGTGTGTTTGCGGGGAACGGGAGCAGCCATCTCAGAACAAAAGTAACATCACTGCGGGGAGGGGGAGCAGGATATACTTTAGTGCCGGAATGGCGCTTCTACGGGCGCATTTAAACGCCCAACGGAAGGCATTGCGCTGACGTTTCCCGTGAAGTGGTGCCGACGGAAGTTGTGAGCATGCGCACAAAGGGGGCGAGTGGAGCCTCACTCACTGCGCATGCTCCGTGGTTGATGCGCTGAACGTAAGCCTCTGCGCTGGGCTCCGCCCATCATTTACATATGATCACACCCACTTCCCCTTGCGTCGGGTTACGCCAGCGCATTATCGTTACTCTGGCGCAAGTTTACGCGCAACTGCTATGTGAATAACATTACTTGCGCCAAAAGGGTCTTCAGAGTAACGTAAATGAGAAGCGTTACTCCAGAGGAAAGATACTCTCATCTACCTGAATCTGGCCCTATATATGTTCACTCTCTATCCTTTGTTACAGCTAGCACCCTATTCTTCTGAAGAAGACCCCACAAGCGGGTTGAAACGCGTCAGAATTATGTTTGACATTTTTTGTTTACCATTCATGTTCTTTTATGTCATTCTTTTGGTGCTTATCCCTCTGTATGTATATAGCTTGACTTTGTATAGAGTACCAGAGTTTTTTATATTTTCTATGTTTTATGACTTCCATGTACTAATAAATATCTTCAACTTTTTACATTCTCCTTTTTTCTCAATCAATTCAAATTTTTATACTTTACCAACCCTTCAATTACTTTGCTGCCTAAAAACCCCAATGAAGGGAGCCCCTCCTATTACCTACTATTTTAGGGGTGAGCAGCGCTTTCCACACCCACTTTGTGTCCTTTTTTCCATTGATTTAATTAATATTAATAAATAATTAATTCATTTACTTTATATTTCAGTTCTTAAAACATTTTCCTAAATAATAAAAAAAAAACACCAAAAATGTCTTGTTTATCTCTATATATTTATTTATTTTTATATATTATACAGTATAAATTATGTGAAACAACCATTAAAAAATATAAAAAAAAAAAAAAGAAAACAAATCATATTTTCTATAGAAATAATAATAATTATAATTTCTATAGAAAAAATACAATACGGTAAGTGAAGTCACCTGAATGATTGACCCTTCCATGCATGCATACAATGTTATTATTATTATTATTTTATTTTTTTTAAAGAGGAATTTGGTTTTAAATTTGTTTAGAATCTTTTTATAGTGCTAGATAAACACTGACATCCAGGTTTAGACTGAGTTTAATAAGGCGCAGACTGATTGTCTTGTGTGGTTTGCTCCAGGCTTCAGCTGGATACGGAGTTGGGTGTACATATAAACACAGAGTCATCTGACCCGACTGGAAAACCCCAAGGAACCATGAAAAAGTTCACCCATCTTCATTGTAGGCTACCAGATTTCTAATGTGTGGTTGTGTGACCCGATTTGACAACCTGTACAAAAATGAGCAAATAAACAATCAGGCAGATAAATTATGTTTTTCCATACAAATTAATGCTGATAAGTTAAAGCTAAGGACTCATTCACATGAGCTGAGAAAGCTTCACAGTGTATGGCTCTATGTGCCCCACGTGAATGAGTCCTTAGTATAACGGCATCTTAAAGGAGTTGTAAATAAAATTTTTTTTTTTTTTTTTTGCTGAAATGACTGTTTACAGGGTATAGAGACATAATAGTTAACGATTAAAAATAGATAAAAATTAATCATATAATGTACCTGTAGTTTCTAGTTTCGTTTTTGCATCTAGTTTCGTTTTTGCATGTTATTTCCTGCCTCTGTGCTTTACAGAGCATACAGATCCATAGAGCAGTGATGGTTTGGAAAACAAAGCTAGAAACTAGACACACAGTAATCACAGCTCCTTGATTAGTGACCACAGAGAGAAAGCTCCCAGCACTGTGGTCATCAGGAAACAGACAACCAGGAAGTGTGGAGATCAGAGAAGAATTACAGCAACTTGAGAGCAAAAACCAACAATGAGGACATGAAAACAGCACTGCATTAAGGTAAAGGAAGCTATTAAGATAAAACAAATAAAAAAACATTTCCTTTACAAACCCTTTAAGAAAAAGGGTGAGCTTTTTTTTAAAAAACGATTCCTCCGTTTTCCTTCCCTATTTACTGAGCCACCCATTTGGCTTTACTGCTAAACATAATCTAAAGACCTCCCTGCTCCACTATGGCATATAATGTATTTATATATATATATATATATATACATACTGGTGTATAAATATACAGTAAAACCTTGATTTGAGAGTAACTTGGTTTGAGAGCGCTTTGCAACATTTTTTAATACATTTTGACTTGATATACAAGCGATGTCTTGATATACAAGAAGCGTCATGTCACAACTGATGGGGAAAATGGACAAATTTCTCACCGCTCCAGGTGAGCCCCGTGTGCAATCAAGGGTTGTTGAACCACCAAGGTGCTGGCAATGCTAATGATAGCAAATTGAAGGACGAAAACTGGACAGCCGCACTCCGAAATCACTTAAAATAAGTTGTCTTTTATTTTTCAACTGTACATACAGTCACTGCAACCAACAATATACAGTATGGCCGACGCGTTTCGCACTTACAATCAGTGCTTAGTCATGGATCAGCACTGATTGTAAGTGCGAAACGCGTCGGCCATACTGTATATTGTTGGTTGCAGTGACTGTATGTACAGTTGAAAAATAAAAGTCAACTTATTTTAAGTGATTTTGGAGTGCGGCAGTCCAGTTTTCGTCCTTCAATCCTTCAATTTGCTGATGGGGAAAATGGCTGCGTTTTATGGGCACAGTGGCTGCGCTTTATGGGCACAGTGGCTGCAATTGATGTTTTTTTTTGTTAGTTTGTTTGCGCCCCCCCCAAAAAAAATTTGAGCACCAGCCGCCACTGTGTAATTGTCCACATCCTGTTATAAATATCAAGGCAGGACTGTGAAGCTTTTGTCCTTCATGGCAATCACAACAAAAAAAAGTGGTCTATTCCTAGTAGGGACAGATTTCTTAGAGTTCAGCAAAGTAAACCATGTGAAGTGTGACATAGTGCCTCATTGATTGGCGTGGTGAAAGGCGGCTGTTCCTAAAGGATGTGGTTCATTTTGACACACTAACCTCACAGCATCAACTTCCTTGTTGGCTCTTGTCATTTGATCACATGACACCCCAGGGGCTCCAAAGGAAGATGGACTATGTCACTGACTGTAGGACCTGCTCTGATTGATGTTTGAATGGTGAAGTATCTCCCCTCAGGGCCACCAGCCCAACATAAATTAGCACTTGCCCTCAGTCCAAGTGTTATCACTGATAACCACACTCCAGATAATATGAATCTGGACACAGTCCACTAGTAATGAATAATTACATGTAGTAAAATATGGGCCCAACAAGATTTGCTAGAAGGACTTCTCAGAACACTGCTGTGTATTCGAGTCCCAACATTTTGGGGGAAAAACCTTGAATCCTGTGAGTACCCATATCTTTTTATATATATATATATATATATATATATATATATATATATACACACACACATACATATATATATATATATATATTAGGGCTGTTACTGATCAAAATTTTTGTGTTCGATTAATCGTTATTTTTTTAATCGATTAATCGACTAATTTTGATTAATTATAACGCACATACAGATCCAACTACTTTTAGCTAATCTCCTTGCAGGCTGATTCCCAGTGCAGCTACCAACCACTGGGAAAATGGATAGCAGGATACAAAAAACACACAAAGGCAGCACTAGTATTGCTCACGAATATTCTCATTGCGAATATTAGTTACGAATATTGCATATTCGAGTATTCGCGAATAAATCGAATATCGCGGTGAATATTCGCTATTGCGAATATTCGTATTTTTTCAAATTTATTTTTAAAACAGATCACATCCTAGTGATCTCCATCGACGTCTAAAAGCATTGCTGGTATGATTAGAGACCCTGGGCCGAGTAGCTGAGGCGATCCTTTTATGTTGCCGAATATTCGCAATGCGAATATTCGTATTACGAATATTCGCGAATGCGTTCTCTGCCCTTCTGTGTTTTGTGTATAAAAAATAAATAAAAAATTAGCTTTAGTTTAGTCATATAAGTTTGTGTAAGTAGAGTTAGTGTTTAGTGCATATTAGTTTAGTAATCTAGGAAATGATCTCCGTTTTCGCGTGTTGACGAGAATTTCGCAATCAATTTCGCATTCGCATTACCGAAATTTCGCATTCGCATTACCGAAATTTCGCAAAAAAATTTCTTGATAAAATATCACGAATATTCGATATTAACGAATATTTTGCGAATATTCTTCTATATATTCGTGAAATATTGCGAAATCGAATATGGCGTATTCCGCTCATTACTAGGCAGCACTCAATGGGAATAGCATTAAAACTTTTATAGTCTTCAAATAGGTAACCAAATAAATATTGCATTGGAGATAAAATCGATGTAGCTACATAAACTGTAAAAATGGTGCGAGTAATACCAAACTGTACAAAAAGCAGTCATAAAAACATGTAGCTAAGTATGATACTGGTATAAAAATGTGTACAATGATGCCACTGCTGAATCCAGATGAGGAGGGGTTAACATCAGTCCGTCGGCATGTAGATGTCCCATGAAGGGAACTATCACAACTCTCAGTGGATGGCTGTAGAATCCCAGGTTGATAGAGGGAAGTGTAACAGCCGTTGCGTGTAGCAGATAGTAAGGTCCCGCCGGCAAGCAGATATGAAGGCACAGCAAAGGAGCCCTTCAGATGGACACGGCAAGCCCCGCCGGTGTCCGTGATGTCACCGGATCTCCAACTGAACTCACTGAAGGCCCATAAGCTGGCGAGTACCAATGAAAAGAATTTTAATCGATCAAAAAATATTTTGATCGATCAAAAAAATTTAAGATTAATCGATGAAATAAAAGTTAATTTGAACAGCCCTAATATATATTTAAATATACATAAAGTGCCTTCAGTGCTGCCTCATCGGTGCCCATCAGTGCCGCCTCATCAGTGCACATAAGTGAAGGAAATAAAATACTTATTTACAAGATTGTGCTTTGAAAACTTGTCACGTGGCATTAAAAAATGTATAGGTAATTGCAAAATGTACTGGTACTTGTACTCGGTCTTAAAAAAAAGTGGTATCTGTATTTATTTATTTTTTTAAAGTGGGTTTACAACCCAATTTAAAAAAGAGTAAACAGTTGATTGATAATAAAATGGCTTCAGTCAAACACTAACCATGAAGCCCTGTACACATGGGCAAAAATCTCGTCAGGAAAAAAACCTTGTTTTCCCCGACGAGATTCTTGGCAAGAATCTCTTGCTGCCCGATTGTACAGACTCTCCTTTCAAAAGAACCGCCGTTCTCTTGAAAGGCAGGAACGCAGTGACGTCATCACGGACGATGAGCATGCGCTCGTCACATTCGATGCCGTCGCTGCCATTTTGCTACACCCTACCTATGCCTAGGAAGCTACCGCGCAGGCGTCAAAGTCATTTTGAGCATGCGCGGGTTTCCACGGCGACAGGTAAGTGTACACACTCCTGGGTTTCTCGGCAAGAAAACTGCAGGGAATCTCACAACGAGAAAAATAGAGAACATGTTCTCTATTTTTCTCGTCTAGATTCTGGGCAGTTTTCTTGGCGAGAAACCTGAAAGCCTCGTGCACACGCTCGGTATACTCGGCAAGGAAGCTCTGTCAGCAGTTTCCTTGCTGGTTCTCTGGTAAACGGAGCGTGTGTACGAGGCTTGAGTGAAAGAAAAGTTTTTGTGTTATCATTCATACGCTCTGAAAAATGGCCAGGAAATCATAAATTCTGCCAGGGTATGTATTGTAAACTTATGAGCACAACTGTACATATGTATGTATATATATACTGTATTTATCAGCGTATAACACACACTTTTTCCCTCTGAAAATAGGAGGGAAATCACGGGTGCGTGTTATACGCCGATAGTGTACTTTGGAGGAGAAGAAGGGGGACAAGCGCTGCCGGAATCACCGAGCCGCCATGTCCTGTTTACTCCGCTCTGACATCACACACACGTCCCGCCTCCGCCACCGGCATGGACCAGTGTTCTGTCAATCACAATAGCTGGTCCAATGGCGATGGCAGAGGCGGGACTGTGTATGTGACTGCCGACTGAGAGGCGAGTACTGTAAACAGAAGATGACAGCTCGGTGATTTTGGCGGCGCTCGTCACCCTCCTGATTTCCTGCAATGCATGAGAGAAGGTGAGGCTGCAGATAGGCATCAGGCTGCATTGGAAGGGGGCAGATCAGGCTGCAGATGAGCACAGAGGCTGCATTGAAGCTGCAGATGGGCATCAGGCTGCATTGGAAGGGGGCAGATCAGGCTGCAGATGGGCACAGAGGCTGCATTGAAGCTGCAGATGGGCATCAGGCTGCATTGGAAGGGGCAGATCAGGCTGCAGATGGGTACAGAGGATGCATTGAAGCTGCAGATGGGCATCAGGCTGCATTGGATGGGCGCAGATCAGGCTACAGATGGGAACAGAGGCTGCATTGGATGGCCACAGATGGACATCAGGCTGCATTGGATGGCCGCAGATGGGCATCAGGCTGCATTGGATGGCCGCAGATGGGCATCAGGCTGCAGATGGGCACAGAGGATGCATTGAACCTGCAGATGGGCATCAGGCTGCATTGGATGGGCGCAGATCAGGCTGCATTGTGGCTGCATTGGATGGGCACAGATCAGGCTGCAGATGGGAACAGAGGCTGCATTGGATGGCCGCAGATGGGCATCAGGCTGCAGATGGGCACAGAGGCTGTATTGAAGCTGCAGATGGGCATCAGGCTGCATTGGAAGGGGACAGATCAGGCTGCAGATGGGCACAGAGGATGCATTGAAGCTGCAGATGGGCATCAGGCTGCATTGGATGGGCGCAGATCAGGCTGCATTGAGGCTGCATTGGATGGGCACAGATCAGGCTGCAGATGGGAACAGAGGCTGCATTGGATGGCGGTAGATGGGCATCAGGCTGCATTGGATGGCCGCAGATGGGCATCAGGCTGCATTGAGGCTGCAGATGAACACTAATCAGGCTGCATTGATTGGCACTGACTATTATTTTGCTTCAAAGTGGTGTATTTGAAAAAAAAAAACGTTTTTTTTCTGAAACGTAACTCTTAAATTGGGGTGTGTGTTATATGCCGGCACGTGTTATACGCCGATAAATACGGTACATATATGTATATATATATACACACACACACACACACACATATACATACACACTGTACTATATATATATATATTACAGAAAATAAAGATAATAAACTGAGCCGCCACATTCTCCCCTTATATGAAAGGGATAACAACACCCTTGAAATAGTGCGGCGCTGACAAAACAAACGCGCGTTTGCTACGGTTGTCCTTTTATTGACTTTTTTATGCTTTCCGTTGTGATTCCTTATTGTATCCCTCGGAGACTGCGTGCTTTCTATAAACTGACTTGGTTTTCCCTTACAGGAAGTGAGGGTTTTCCACATCTGCTTTTAAAGAGAGAAATAAAAACAGAGCTTTGCTAAATATTTATAAGACGACTTTGATTTCCTTTGTTTTCTCAAACACGTTTTTGGATGGATTTTGCCTTAATGTCTGTTCCTTCTTCCTGTTTCCTCGTTACTTCCCAAATTAAGTAGCCATCACATTCGCAGTGTAAACACAAGCCAGCGGCACCACTGACAGATATAAACGACCTCGCGGTGAACCTTCTCGGTTTACCAGTGGAAGGTTTTTTTTTTTCCTTCTATGTCTACCTACTCTTCCCAACCAGACGTGGTTTTTATTATTCCCTAATAAAACCCTTCCGTACATTCCATGTGTCCTGTCACATCCAATGCCCTGATTTATTTTTATACGATTAAACAGAAGGAACGCCGAAGAATGGCAAGTATTATGAATCATGGCCGCCGCAATCCAATCGCTTCCAAGAGAAAGTGATGGCAGCGAAGCAAACTTTTCATCCCCTCCCCCACCTCCTCTCTATTTTATGTCTATTCATTATGTCCTCTACACACGATCGATTCGTCTGATGAAAACGAACCGATGGAATTTTTCATCAGATATCCGATGAAGCTGACTTTCATCAGTCTTGCCTACACACCATCGGTTAAAAATCCGATCGTGTCCAACGCGGTGACGTAAAACACGATGACGTGCTGAGAAAAATGAAGTTCAATGCTTCCGAGCATGCGTCGATTCTGAGCACGCGTGGATTTTTGACCGATGGATTTCCCCACAGACGATCGTTTTTTTTCTATCGTTTTTTTAACCATATGAAAATTGTAAAACAGGTTCTATTTTTTTTTTTCACCAATAAGAAAAAAACTGATGGGGCCCACACACGTCCGATGAAAACGGTCCATCGGTTCAGAGAACTTTGGTGTGTCCGTGTGTATGCAAGCCAAGCTTGAGCGGAATTCCGTTGGAAAAACCATCCAAGGTTTTTCCGATGGAAAGTACAATCCTGTGTACGGGGCATAAGGATTGACTTCTGTTGACTTCTGTTGAGCGGGACTGTTGGAAAACTTTCATTTGATCAGCATCTGCGTATTTTTCTGCGTATTTTGACAGCAGAGGGCCGCATCCACAAAGCATTACGACGGAGATACGCCGCCACAATTTCAAATTTGCGCCGGCGTATCTTTGTTTTGTATCCACAAAACAAGATACGCCGGAATTACGCTAAGATACGACTGGCGTAAGTCTATTACGCCGTTGTATCTTAGTTGCATATTTACGCTGGCTGCTAGGGCCGCTTCCGTAGATGTTCAGCGTAAAATATGCAAATGAGATAGATACGCCGATCCACGAACGTACGTAAGCCCGGCGCATTCTTTTTACGTCGTTTGCGTAAGCATATGTCCTGTGTAAAGCTACCCCTGCTCTATAGGAGGCGTACGCAATATTAAGTATTAACGTCGGGACAGCATCGAATTTTCCGTCATTTGCGTAAAACGTTTGCTAATAGGGATTTGCGTAAGTTACGTTCACGTCGAAAGCATTGACTATTTGCGTCGTGGTTTCGCGCATGCGCAATGGGATACCTCCACGGACGGCGCATGCGCAGTTAAAAAAAAACGTCATTTACGTCAGGTCACGAATAATTTAAATAAAACACGCACACCTCTTCCCTATTTGAATTAGACGCGCGTACGCCGGCCCATTTACGCTACGCCGCCGTAACTTAGGACGCAAGTGCTTTGTGGATACGGCACTTGCGTTCCTAACTTACGGCGGCGTAGCGTAAAGAAGATACGCTACGCCGGAAAAAAGTTACGCCGGCCTTTGTGGATCGGGCCCAGAGAGTCCTCATTGTTAGAATATAATAGTAAAGCACTTGTGTGGATGGGGTATCTGTTTATTTTTTATTTTTTTCGATCGGTCATCTATGGCCAGCCTTTGGTAGTTTCTTTTTCTATTAAAGGACAACTGAGGAGACCAAGAAAAAAGGGACAGTTGAGAAGAACAGAGGGATTTGAGGGACATTCCCTCCAAATGAGAGACCACATTCCAAGTTTTGGAAGTAAATCCATGCTCGGAGACGTGTTGCTATAAGAAAACAAAGCTGACAAGTGCTGTAATAAAGGCACAGTAGGCAGAGTCAGGCATGGGGCCTTTGTTGATAGATTTACCTCCAAGTTGTGACCTTTGAGGCCTACTCCAAACAAACAGAGCCTGGTGGCACCTCACACTCCGGACTGTCCGTCTGAGGGCTCCGCTGACAGCTGAAGTGGTGACAGAAAGTGTGGCTCGTGCTTTATTCAAGAACAATCAGTTCGGAGTTGACCCCCTCCGAAGTTCCTTGTGATGCCTGAGATAAAATATTTCAAGGCCCCATTGAGAGGTCAGGGGGGACAACCAATAAAACACCTCTGAAAAGTAATCAGGAGCTGATAAGCAACAGTTTGACTGCAAAGACCACAGAGCAGGAGGTTCAAACCACCGACAGAGAAGTCGAAAGGTTGATGAATGTGACTGGAATATACACTTCCCAAGAAGTGTGTCAGGAGGTCGGGCGCAAAATTTGTCTCTTCTTTAAAACCAGTACGATTAAAGTTTTCAGGTTTTGAACATTTAAGTTGGCTATAAGTCAGAAGAAGTTTGTGGTCCAACATTCTTAAAATTTGCTTCTCAGAACATTCGATCTTTTTATCGTTGAGTAAGGTGAACAGATTTTTTAACCGGTTCCCGACCGCCGCACGCATATATACGTCAACATAATGGCACTCCTGGGCAGAAGGACGTGTATATATATATATAAATATATATATAAATATATACGTCCCCTTTAAGGAAGCGCCATTGTGCACGCGTGCGTGCACAATGGCACTTCCTTAACGGGGACGTATATATACGTTCTTCTGCCCAGGAGTGCCATTGTGTCAACGTATATATGCGTGCCTGCCGCAAGCTCCATGAACCCGACCGTGGACTCGATCACCACAGGGATACCCGCGATCGTCTCACGGAGAGATAGAGCGGGGAGATGCTAATGTAAACAAGCATCTCCCCGCTCTGCCTAGTGACAATGACAGTCAGTGATCACCGCTTCCTGCAATCAGAAGCGGTCATGACTGTCTTGTCACACACAGCCCATCCCAGCTACAGTAAGAAACATTCACTAGGGCACACTTAACCCCTACAGCGCCACCTAGCGATTAACCCCTTCATTGCCAGTGTAATTTACACAGTAATCAGTGCATTTTTATAGCACTGATCGCTGTAAAAATGACAATGGTCCCAAAAATGTGTCAAACGTGTCCAATGTGTCTGCCTTAAAGCGGAGCTCCAGCCGCGATTTTTATTTTTTTTTAAAGTCAGCAGCTACTAACATGCCGGTCCCGCGATCGCTCCGAGTCCCGCGCCGCCATTCACACTATGGGAAACAGGCAGTGAAGCCGTACGGCTTCACTGCCCGTTTCCTACTGTGCCTGCGCGAGTCTCACGCTGGCTTGTGAATGGGCGCGCTGCTCTCTGAGAACACACACAGTTCCCAGAAAGCAGCGCGCCCCATTCACAAGCAGAAGAAGAAGAAGAAATCAAACCGCGGTGCAGGTGAGGCAGATTACGGACTTCCGCATAGCAACAGCTATTTCGGGTGAGTATTTTTTTTTTTTTTTTTTCAGGTTTTTTTTTTTTTTTAAACAACATGGCAAAATGTTGTTTTCATGGGTGGAGCTCCGCTTTAATGTCACAGTCACAATAAAAATCGCTGATCATTACTATTAAAAAAAAAATATTAATAAAAATGCCATAAACTATCCCCTATTTTGTAGACGCTATAATGTTTGCGCAAACCAATCAATAAAAGTTTATTGTGATTTTTTTTTTTAACAAAAATATGTAGAAGAATGCGTATCGGCCTAAACTGAGGAAAAAACTTTTTTTATATATTTTTGGGGGATATTTATTATAGCAAAAAGCAAAAGATATTGAATTTTTGTCTAAATTGTCGCTCTATTTTTGTTTATAGCGCAAAAAATAAAAACCTGTATAATCCAGCTGATCTCACCTTGCCCCAGCTCGTGGTGCACCTGCCAAGGATCTACCTTGCAATCCGGGACAAAACCGGGGGGGCACTTCCTCCAGGGACAGTGTCCTCAACTAGGGGACTGTCCCTGGAGACCGGGGACGTCTGGTCACCCTATTGTTGAGTCAACTAATTAAGTTTTCAAAGTCCTTAACCTTTTTCTCCTGACCGGCTACTTGAACAGGGTACCATACGTGAAGACAAAGAAAAATGGATAGCTGCACTCCAAAACCTGATGGGTGGTCTTTTATTCAATAGACAGCATGTACAAAAATAGGGTCACAGCAGTAGAAACAAGGAACAGCCGACGCGTTTCGCACAGGATCAGTGCTTATTCATGGCACTATATGGTACCATACGTATTAAACAAGCTTCTTTTGTACCTAGAACATGCGCATTACAATGTGTACAATTTTCCAGAACAAATAACACATTTAAAGTTAGAATTTCATTCAATTGAGAAGGAATTTCCATCCTACAGCTTCAAATTTGGAAAATGAACATCAATTTTTTCATTAGAAACTCTACGGAGCCTTCGAAAAATAAAAATTGTTTAACAAGTGGCTCTGAAGGCTGAAGGCTTTTTTTTTACTTTTTGCATTCTAGGTTAAAAAAAAGGTTAAAAAAAAATCAGTGTGCACCTCCCCCCTCAGCCCCCACCCCCCTAAATACTTACCTGAGCCTGCTCTCTCTCCAGCGATGTGACCGAGAGCAGAAGCTCCTCTGTGTCTCTCTCTCTCTCCTCAATGGCTGAGACATAGCAGTGGGAGCCATTGGCTGTTAATTACAGCCAGTGAGAAGAGAGCAGGGGCGGGGCCAAGCGACGCTCTGTATGTCTCATAGAAACACAGAGGGGGTTTTGGGATCGAGCACTCACATGTGCCCCCCAGAGTAAGCAGCTTGGGGGAGGGGCCAGGAGCTCTGGCGGGGGACCTGAGAAATGGAGGTTCGGGGCTGCTCTGTGCAAAACCATTACACAGAGCAGGTAAGAAGGACATATTTGGTATTTGGTACTGCAAAAACACTAATACATACCTCCCAACATACCTCCCTGTCACTAGGCAGAACAGGGAGATGCCTTGTTTACATAGGCATCCCCCCGTTCTGAAGCTCCGTGACACGATTAAGGGACTAGGGTGACCACGTGTCCCAGATTTTGCAGGTCTGTCCCAGGCACTTACATTCAAGGACAATATATTGTCCCAGAATGAAACTGACACAGCCACCCCCCGGGCCAATCTGATGCCCCAAAAAAGTTCGCCACATCACCGCTTGACTCACTGACAGTACTTTTCCTAGCCGGGAATGCCTGGAGGTGAACAATCCCGACCCCTGCTTGTGATTGGAGAACTTATAAATCCCGCCTCTTGTGTCCAATCACTTTGCTGTGATTCGTTACAGCACAAGCTGATTTTTGGGAAGGGAGGGTGTCCCTGAATGGTAGTTTGGAAAGGTGGTCACCTTACGAGGGACACTGGTGGACATCGAGTCTGCGGGTGCCACGGCACGGTCATGGAGCTCACGACAGGGGCGCGTGCACGCCCGCAGGGCGTGAAATTTAAAGGGACGTACATGTACGCCCATTTGCCTGTCTGTCCCATTCTGCCGACATAAAAGTGTGTGCGGCGGTTGGCAGGCCCAAAGACCTCTTGTTGTTGGGCATTACTTTGTTGAATTTACACTTACGGGTATGCTTTACGTGATGTTATTTTATTCTTTGGTTGATAAAAATGTGGCTGCTGTGGCCATATAAAGCCAATGTCACTCAGTTCATGTCTTTATTTTAATTGTAAGGACCGACCAGGGTTGACGAATCCTTTATTTTTTATTTTTTTATTTGACTAGACATGCAAGTTTCTCACCCTCCTGCCTATAAATTTGGATTTGAGGTGTACACTACCAACCACATCAAGAAAGTTTTTGCAATAAAATTTTAAAATTTCAGCTCATTGAAACAACATTATGGGCCAGATTCAGATACATCCGTGTATCTTTCCGGCGGCGTAGCGTATCTCATTTACGCTACGCCGCCGTAACTTTGAGAAGCAGGTGCTGTATTCAGAAAGAACTTGCGCCCAAAGTTACAGCGGCGTAGCGTAAATGTGCTGGCGTAAGAGCGCCTAATTCAAAATAGGCAGGTGGGGGGCGTGATCCATGTAAACGAATCGTGACCCCGCGCAATTGACGCTTTTTTCGAACTTCTCATGCGCCGGCCGTGAATGTATCCCAGTGCGCATTCTCCAAATCACGTCGCAAATAGTCAATGAAAACAACGTGAACGTAACTTACGCCCAGACCCATTCTGAATCGACTTACGCAAACGACGTACAATACGACGCTCTCCCGACATCTATACTTAACATTGGCTGCGCCTCACTATAGCAGGGGTAACTTTACGCCAGTCCGACACCGTACGCAAACGACGCAAATAGATACGCCGGGCGCAACTACGCTCGTGAAGCGGCGTATTTTCCCTAATTTACATATTTGACGCGTAAATCGACGGAAGCACCACCTAGCGGCCAGCGTAAATATGCAAATAAGATACGACAGCGTAAGAGACTTACGCCGCTCGTACCTTAGCTAAATTCCGGCGTATCTTGTTTTCTGAATACAGAAAAAAGATACGCCGGCGATTCTTAGAAGTTACGCGGCGTGGGCCAGATTCTCATAAGAGATCCGAAGGTGTATCTCAAGATACACCGTCGTATCTCTTTTTTTTGGCCTGGGTATCTATGCGTGTGATTCCTAGAATCACTTATGCATAGATACGGCGTAGATCCGACAGGTGTAAGACACTTACACCGTCAGATCTTAGATGTAATTCTTCTCTGGCCGCTAGGTGGCGTTTACGTTGTTTTCTCATTTGACTATGCAGATGAGCCTGATACGCCGATTCCCGAAAGTTTTTGCGCCGCCTCGTAGTCGTTTCCGTTGTTTCCGCAAGCGTAAACCTACCCCTGCTATATGAGGGGTAAGTTTACGAAGGTCCGTAAGTTTTCCGTCGTGAGCTGGAGCATGCGCACTGGGCTATTTGTACGGCCGGCGCATGCGCAGTTCGATCGGCGCGGGGCGCGCTTAATTTAAATACAAGCTGCCCCATTTGAATTACGCGGCCATACGCCGCCGCAAATTGCGGAGCAAGTGCTTGGAGAATACGGCACTTGCTCCAGTAAGTTGTGGCGGCGTAGTGTAAATAGCTTACGCGACGCCACCGCAGGATCTTAGAGAATCTGGCCCCGTATCTCTAGATACGCCGTCGTAACTACTTTCTGAATCTGGCCCTATAACTTCCCTTTAACATTCTCCATCTCTTCCTGCATAAAAATAAGCTTAGAAAAAAAAATAGAAAAAAAAACACCCAATCTCAATGTAATACACTTACGCACAAACAAGACAGTAACTCGTTCAATGCTCCCTACACGACACAGATCGGAAGATAACAAGACCATTAAGGTTTGCCTTGAATCCTGATTATTTCATATATAAAAAAATTGTCTGTTATCTGCGCAGGATATTCAGTTAGGATGAGGGAATTAGAAAGCGCAACTGAATCCGTTATCATCTCATTAGCAAAAATGTTGATAAAGCAGATACAATCGTCTATGATTAGGATCCTTTTAAAAAGCATTCCATTAATTAAAGAGACGGAAAGTGAACCTGGCTTGCTCCCTAGCCACTGAATTTTTACCGTAATCTCACCTCTCTCATCAGCGGGACACTTTGGAGGAGTCTCGGTGACAACTGATTACTATTGATTTCTGGCCCTGTGACTCTGAGGGTTTGTATGGGGTCTGAAAAGTATGTTGCCTCCAGTTTTGCATGAAGAGGAGTTATCTTAATGACTATGCTGATAAACAGCACTTAGGTCACTAGAACTTTCTCTTCGCAGGTGGGGTCGGTTGCTTTCTTTTCTACCGCGTTTGTTCTTGAGATGGTAGATACCGTAACGTTTGTCGCTAATGAAAGGACTGGCACCTTGGGATGGATTCGTAAGGCCATCTCCGGGGGATCACCAGTACAATGGAACTTGTTGGGAATCAACAATGTCTAACTTGTCATGCGTGGTCATCCTGGGACACGTGAGGACATCGGATACATCCACGCAACCGGAAAAGCTATATCGCGCTGTAGCTTAGAATCTTGCTGCGTTGACACTCACCTACCCATTATATTTTGTAGAAGAACCTGCAGAATTTTGTCCGATGGTACAATAAACAATATGGGTTGATTATCTAAAAAAGTACAGGTGAAACTCGAAAAATTTTAATATCTTTACATGCAAAGTAGGGGTGCAACGGATCAAAAAACTCACGGTTCGGATTGTTCCTCGGATCAGGAGTCACGGATCTTATAATTTTTCGGATCAGCAAATAAAAAATAAAAACTCTCCCCCAATTTAATATCCACAGCCCCCCCCCACTGTAATATCCACAGCCCCCCCACTGTAATATCCACAGACATCTCCCCCCCCACTGTAATATTCACAGCCCCCCCACTGTAATATCCACAGACATCTCCCCCCCCACTGTAATATTCACAGACATCTCCCCCACTGCTGTAATATCCACATCATTTCCCCACTGTAATAATATCCACCATTGCCTCCACTCACTGTAACATCCACCATTGCCCCCACTCATCACTGTAATATCCAGTCCAACATTGCCCCCACTCATCACTATAATATGCAGTCCAACATTGCCCCCACTAATCACTGTAATATCCAATCCAACATTGCCCCCACTAATCACTGTAATATCCAGTCCAACATTGCCCCCACTAATCACTGTAAAATCCAGTCCAACATTGCCCCCACTAATCACTGTAAAATCCAGTCCAACATTGCCCCCACTCATCACTGTAATATCCAGTCCAACATTGCCCCCACTCATCACTGTAATATCCAGTCCAACATTGCCCCAACTAATCACTGTAATATCCAGTCCAACATTGCCCCCACTCATCACTGTAATATCCAGTCCAACATTGCCCCCACTAATCACTGTAATATCCAGTCCAACATTGCCCCCACTCATCACTGTAATATCCAGTCCAACATTGCCCCCACTAATCACTGTAATATCCAGTCCAACATTGCCCCCACTAATCACTGTAATATCCAGTCCAACATTGCCCCCACTCATCACTGTAATATCCAGTCCAACATTGCCCACACTCATCACTGTAATATCCAGTCCAACATTGCCCCCACTCATCACTGTAAAATCCAGTCCAACATTGCCCCCACTAATCACTGTAATATCCAGTCCAACATTGCCCCCACTCATCACTGTAATATCCAGTCCAACATTGCCCCCACTCATCACTGTAATATCCAGTCCAACATTGCCCCCACTAATCACTGTAATATCCAGTCCAACATTGCCCCCACTCATCACTGTAAAATCCAGTCCAACATTGCCCCCACTAATCACTGTAATATCCAGTCCAACATTGCCCCCACTCATCACTGTAATATCCAGTCCAACATTGCCCCCACTAATCACTGTAATATCCAGTCCAACATTGCCCCCACTCATCACTGTAATATCCAGTCCAACATTGCCCCCACTAATCACTGTAATATCCAGTTTAACATTGCCAAAACTCACTGTAATATTGACACGCTCTTGCAGAATAGAAGCCGGCTAGAAGATCCACGAGCAGTTGAGGGAGGGGTGATGACGTCAGCGCGCACCTGGTCACCCGCCGCCCTGGGTGTACCAAGATGGCCGACCGCTCCGGAGCTAGGCCGAAGCCGCAGCCTTTCCTAAGGCCGAGGCAGCGGATCGCGTTGTGTGCCGATCTGAAACAGGTCGACCCGTTCGGATCACGGATCGGTCACGATCCGTTGCACTACTAATGCAAAGCAAGATAGTTCAAGCCGTGATTTGTCATCATTGTGATGATTATGGCTTACATTTTATAAAAACCCCAAATACACAATCTCAGAAAATTAGAATATTGTGAAAGGTACAATATTCTAGGCTCAAAGTGTCCCACTCTAATCAGCTAATTAAGTCATAACACCTGCAAAGGGTCCCTGAGCCTTTAAATGGTCTCTCAGTCTGGTTCAGTAGGAATCACAATCATGGGAAAGACTGCTGACCTGACAGTTGTGCTGAAAACCATCATTGGCAACCTCCATAAGGAGGGAAAGCCTTAAAAGGTAATTGCAAAAGAAGTTGGATGTTCCCAAAGTGCTGTATCAAAGCACATTAATAGAAAGTTATGTGGAAGGCAAAAGAGTGAAAGATAAGGGGGGGCAAAAAAGCAGCCGGGGGTGACTGCAGCCTCGAGAGGATTGTCAGGAAAAGGCCATTCAAAAGTGTTGGGGACTTTCACAAGGAGTGGACTGAGGCTGAAGTCAGTATATCAAGAGCCACCACATAGACGGATCCTGGACATGGGCTTCAAATGTCGTATTCCTCTTGTCAAGCCTCCTGAACAACAAACAATGTCAGAAGCATCTTACCTGGGCTAAAGAAAAAAACACCTGGTCTGTTGCTCGGTGGTCCAAAGTCCTCTTTTCTGATGAGAACAAATTTTGCATTTCATTTGGAAACCAAGGAGCCAGAGTATGGAGGAAGAATGGAGAGGCACACACTGCAAGATGCTTGAAGTCCAGTGTGAATTTTCCATAGTCTGTGTTGATTTGGGGAGCCGTGTCATCTGCTGGTGTTGGTCCACTGTGCTTCATTAAGTCCGGGGTCACCGGAGCCGTCTACATGGAGAGTTTGGAGCACTTCATGCTTCCTTGTACAGACAAGCTCTATGGGGATGCTGACTTCATTTTCCAGCAGGACTTGGCACCTGCCCACACTGCCAAAACCACCAAAACCTGGTTCAATGACCGTGGGATTACTGTGCTTGATTGGCCAGCAAACTCCCCTGACCTGAACCCCATAGAGAATCTCTGGGGCATTACCAAGAGAAAGATGAGACATGAGACCCAACAATGCAGAAGAGCTGAAGGCCGCTATTGAAGCATCCTGGTCTCCCATCACACCTCCGTAGTGCCACAGGCTGATCGCTTCCATGCCACGCTGCATTGAGGCAATAATTGCTGCAAAAGGGGCCCAAACCAAGTACTGAGTACATATGCATGCTTCTACATTTCTTGCATGTAATGTTCTAATTCTCTGAGATTGTGGATTTGGGGTTTTCATGAGCTGTAAGCCATAATCATCACAATGATGACAAATCACGGCTTGAGCTATCTTGCTTTGCATGTAATGAGTCTATCTCATATATTCGTTTCACCTTTTAAGTTGCATTGGTGAAATAAATGGACTTTTGCACGATATTTACATTTTTTGAGTTTCACCCGTATAGCCTCCTTTTGCAAAGTGTACGTTCACTTGGCTTAAAGGGGTTGTAAAGGTTTGTTTTTTATTTTCTAAATAGGTTCCTTTAAGCTAGTGCATTGTTGGTTCACTTACATTTTCCTTCGATTTCCCTTCTAATTTGTGATTTTCTTTGTCTGGATTTCTTACTTCCTGTTCCTCCTCAGTAAGCTTGCCCCCATCATCCGAGCCGTTCTGGCTGGTGGTTAGTCAGTGTGCTCGCCCCCTCCCTTGGGACTACATCCCTGCGGGGAGACTGTTTTGGCAAAACTGCAATTAGATAGTGTCAGCCGGTTAGTCTTTACTCAAACAGCCCACCTCTGTAATGCCCTGGGGCGAATCCAGGGGGGGGCAACGGGTCAATTGCCCCCCGCGAAAATAGTGAGCAGGCTGTGCTGATGCTGACCCCCATCAGGACAGGGCCGCAGCGCCAAAACTAACAGGCTCTGTGAAGTGACACAGGCAGAGCCGTAGCTATGGGTGATTTCTACTCCTCCTTCTCCTCCTTGAGCCGAGCATTCACCTTGCAATGCCTGCTCCTATTGGCTACATTCAGAGCCAATGGCTGGTAAGCTAGAAACAAGAGGATTATGGGACCTGTAGTCCCTGATACCAGCAGGCCCCAGGATGTTTCCCTGAGAGGACTGCAGCACCCAACATGCCGAGCAAGAGGAGGAGTGAGGAGAAGAGGAAACATGCGTCTGTCTGGTGGAGGGAGCCATGGATTCTATTATTATCCTCCAAGGTAAGAACTTACCTCCCCTCCACCTGGCTGCTTCCTCCCCTCCACCTGGCTGCTCCCTCACTGTCCTCCCCTCCACCTGGCTGCTCCCTCGCTGTCCTCCCCTCCACCTGGCTGCTCCCTCGCTGTCCTCCCCTCCACCTGGCTGCTCCCTCGCTGTCCTCCCCTCCACCTGGCTGCTCCCTCGCTGTCCTCCCCTCCACCTGGCTGCATCCACCAATAATTTTTCAAGACACACACACACAATTGCATTTTTGTCCCTTGAAGCGCCACCACCACCCATTGCACCTGCAAATTGCCCGCACATTTTTTGTCAGTGCCCCTCCTGAAATTAGACTCTGGATCCGCCCCTGGTACTGCCAGACAGCATATGACCAACACACTGATATTGGTTACATGACCACGCACGAAAAGATAGGCATATTGATTATTGTTATAGAAGGATACATTTCTTTAGGTATTCATGATGTCCTATAGGCTAAATAAAATAAAAAAAGTATATGACTATTTTTTTATATTTTTAAGTCAGACTATTGGGGAAAAAATTTATTGCTTCTATTATTTACTGTACATGCTCAGTAACCTGCACCCTTCATACCAGTTAACCCTTAATGCAGAGCCTGCGGTACTGTGGTGGGCTTAGTGGTTGTCTTAATATAAGATCGTTATTTGTATCACCTCCTCTTCCTTTCCAGACCTCAGTCAATCAGCTGGCAGTGGTTAATATTTAGTTCCACTGAAACCAACCCACATCCGATCAGGATGTCTACCTCTCACAATATCAAACCAATGGAAACTGATGGCAAGTGGCATTCCAAAGCTATAAGACGGAACTGTATCAGGCAACGTAACGGGTACAGGTCTACACTCTACTGGTGGAACTGAAAAGAAAAATGTATTAAAATTATAATGGTGATCACATATTTGGTAACTATATATTTTTTTAATATTTTGGGCCACCATTATCTGCAAGTAAAGCCAATATGTGCTATAAAGGCATTTGTGTGTCTTACTCCATTTTTCATCCTACCTTGCTAAATAATGTACTTGAGTCTAAACTTAAAGCTGAACTTTGGGCAAGCAGCTAAATACATAGAAACAGTGGCGGCTTGGGCTCCAAATTTTTGGGAGGGTGCAAACAAACTGGGAAAAAAAACATCAATTGTAGCCACTGTGCCCATCAAACGCAGCCACTGTGTCCATCAATTGTCGCCACTGTGCCATCAAACGCAGCTACTGTGCCCAATTGCCGCCAGTTTGCCCCATCAAATGCCACCAGTTTCCCCCTTTAAATGATGCCAGTTTGCCCCATCAAATGCCACCAGTTTGCCCCATCAAATAATGCCAGTTTGAGTCAAATGATGCCAGTTTGCTCCAACAAATGCCACCAGTTTGCCCCATCAAATAATGATAGTTTGCCCCATCAAATGAGGCCAGTTTGCCCCATCAAATGAGGCCAGTTTGCCCCATCAAATGCAGCCAGTTTGCCCCATCAAATGCAGCCAGTTTGCCCCATCAAATGATGCCAGTTTGCCCCATCAAATGACGCCAGTTTGCCCCATCAAATGCAGCCAGTTTGCCCCATCAAATGCAGCCAGTTTGCCCCATCAAATGCAGCCAGTTTGCCCCATCAAATTCAGCCAGTTTGCCCCATTTAATGATGCCAGTCTCGGGTCAGCGCCATCCTCCACGCAACCTCCGAGTCCTCGATGTCTTCTCCCGTACTCATCATGTCATCTTTGCTATGATTGGATGCCTGATAGGCATCCAATCACAGCGCCTGTCGCTTCAGCCAATCAGGTGACCGGTAACCAGACCCCGTGCACCTGATTGGCTGAGAGGCGAGTCAGTGTTAGGGAAGCGATTCCCTAACACAGCACTGTTTAAACAGCGAACGCACAGCAGTGTGTCCGCTGCTTAACAATTTGGAAGCCTATTGCCTATGTCACATTAAAGATTAAAGTTTAGAGGCGGGACGAGGGGGTGTTCTGCTGTCGGAAATGACATCTTACAATAAAGTGAGAAGTGGGGGTGCTGACTTCTTACTATTCTCCCATCAGCCAGCCAGCGAGTTGAGAAGCGGGGTGAGGGGCCGAAAATTACTTCTCACCAGGTAATTCTCTAGTAATTTGGGGGCCCCCCACAGCTTTACGGGGCCCTAAGCTGCTTGCATAGTGAGCCTATAGGGCGGATCGGCCTGGGCTCCCAGCAGGGGTCCAGTGCTTCCTGGCTCACCATTTCAGGTCCAAATTCAGCCTGAATTCTGATCTAAAATGGACCAAAAGACGCACAGTGCTCCTGTACAAATTCGAACCGGAGCGGCATCGGAGATATGTGAACCGGCTCCATAGAGAGCTATTCACATCCTCCTGCTATTGACTGGATGCAGGATCGCGCATAGTATGAACCCGGCCTAAAGTTCATGTGTGTATAAAGGCAGGTGTCCCAATAATTTTGACAATATAGTGTAAGTAAAAAAAGTATCAAAAGTTAAATATAATTATGCTAAAATGATTAACTCCCTTTTTTTTTAGTTTTTTTTAGTATGCCAAAAAAATATTTGTATAAAGAGAGATTTTTTTTATTATACACAACATATGCACTAATGCTCTTCTTATATGGCTTCTGTCTTCAGAGCTAAAAATAGGATAATGCGACTTTTGTAGGACGCAAGTCATTTTTTTTTTCCTATCCGCGGCAAACAACTTATAAATATCAAGTGAGAGGCAGTTGAACAATAATGACATCTGCTAATAAAATCCAATTATGCTGCAATATCTCTCCATCTCCATCAGGGAATGTCGTCTTTGTTTTGTTTCTTTCCCTTTTTATTTTATCTCTTTTGCCACTGTTAGGAATTGTGTAATAGGATTTAAATCCCCAGCTTGCTGCGCAGTGAGCAGTAAAAACCCGCTGAAAGAAGACAATTCCTAAAAAAATTATAATAATAAAAAAATAATAATAATAGTAACGAGTCTTTCTTTCTGCTGAAAAGTACTTTGAATGTCAAGGATGTATTAGTGATGTGCGATAAATGCAGAGGAGTAACTCATGGGCCCCGGGTTCTGATGCAGAACAGCAGGGGGCGGGGCTTCAGTCTACAGAGTTTAGATGGTGCTCCTAATATATTCAAAAACTTACATATTTCTTGTCTACCACTAGTGTTGCTCACGAATATTCGTATTGCGAATATTCGGCTCGAATATGGCATATTCGAGTATTCGCGATATATTCCGAATTTCGCGGTGAATATTCGCTATTTCGAATATTCGTATTTTTTCAATTTTTTTTTAGAACAGATCACATCCTAGAGATCCCCATCGACGTCTAAAAGCATTGCTGGTATGATTAGAGACCTTGGGCCGAGTAGCTGCAGCGTTCATTTTATATTGCCGAAAAATCGCAATGCGATTATTCGGCAATAGCGATATCGCGCGATTATTCGGCAATAGCGATATCGCGCGATTATTTTCGAGAAATTCGCAATATTGTTTTTAGCTAAAATAACACATATATTCGATTTCAGAGTGTTACTGTCGAAATTCCGCAATCAATTTCTCATTCGCATTTTTGCGAAATTACGATAAAATATCAAGAATATTCTGAGCCAATCAGAGTGCTCCATTCCGCATTTCTCGAAATTTCGCAATTATTTTGTATTATACAATATCACGAATATTCTGAGCCAATCAGAGTGCTCCTTCCGCATTTGCCGAATATTCGCAATTATTTTGTATTGTAATATATCACGAATATTCTGAGCCAATCAGAGTGCTCCTTCCGCATTTGCCGAATATTCGCAATTATTTTGTATTGTAATATATCACGAATATTCTGAGCCAATCAGAGTGCTCCTTCCGCATTTGCCGAATATTCGCAATTATTTTGTATTGTAATATATCACGAATATTCTGAGCCAATCAGAGTGCTCCATTCCGCATTTCTCGAAATTTCGCAATTATTTGGTATTATAAAATATCACGAATATTCTGAGCCAATCAGAGTGCTCCTTCCGCATTTGCCGAATATTCGCAATTATTTTGTATTGTAATATATCACGAATATTCTGAGCCAATCAGAGTGCTCCTTCCGCATTTGCCGAATATTTGCAATTATTTTGTATTGTAATATATCACGAATATTCTGAGCCAATCAGAGTGCTCCATTCCGCATTTCTCGAAATTTCGCAATTATTTGGTATTATAAAATATCACGAATATTCTGAGCCAATCAGAGTGCTCCATTCCGCATTTCTCGAAATTTCGCATTCGCATTCGCATTCGCGATAGCGAAAATTCGCAATCATTTCATTTCCAAAAAATATCACGAATATTCGTATTTAGCAAATATATCTCGAATATTCGATTAAATATTCGAGATATATCGCGAAATCGAATATGGCATATTCTGCTCAACACTATCTACCACACCCTGCACAGAGCTGACCTCATAATGAAAGTATTGTTTAATGGAAAAGTGAATTTTCAGCCAAAACTTTTTATCATTGTTTTGTAAAGAGTGGGTAAGGAGTAAAGAGTAGACATGTGCATTCGTTTTCGTTAGAATGCATTTTCGTCCGAAAATCATTTTTTTTCGTTATCGTTTTAACAAACGATAACGAAAGTGCAAGAAACGAAAACCGAAAGATCCGACATAAAAAATGCTTTATTTTCGTTTTCGTTGCGGTAAAAATTTGATATAGAGAGGTTCGACATTATAGGGAAAAGATTCGACATCATAGAGAAAAGATTCAACACTATAGAGGAAAGATTCGACACTGTAGAAATAATAGATTTGACATTACAGAGAATAGATTTCGATTTATGAGACGTAAAGATTCGACGTTCCTTCGAATATTCTTTTGATCATTCACCAGCAACCAAAAAGATTCGACGTTCCAAGACAGAAACCAAGTATTATTGGATTTTCGGACGAAAGCTATTCCCCAACGAAAAACTAAATAAATCAAAACGATTTTCGGGAGAAACTAAATAAATGTATTTTCCAAACAAAAAGGAAAAAAGCGAAACAAAATATTCCAGTCTGCACATGTCTAGTAAAGAGTGTTCCTTCTGTTGGGAGAGTCTAAGGAACAGGAGCTAGAAAGAGATGGGCAGATATTTCCTCACACTTCGCTCTCAAAGAAACATTTGACCGCCTTATTAGTAAGCAAGGATGGACTGGTCATTGGGACTACAGGGAGTTTCCCGGTGGGCCGATGGCTCAGTGGGCTGGCTTTAGTGACAGCGGACCGCCTCCCCCTTCCGCTCCTCTGTCTCTCCCTTCCCACAGCACTCACCTCCTCTCCCTCCCCGCAGCGCTCACCTGGGGGGAACAAAGAAGTAGGGGGTAACAGAGGAGCATGGGGGGGAGGGGACAGACAGCTGAATCAACAGCTATGTCCTGGGAGTTTCTCACTTCTGCCTAATCTTGTCGCATAAGGGGGGGGGGGGGGCACTGAACTGATTCTTTGCCCTGGGTGTCTAGCTTCCCCACTGGTACTGCCTATAAGAGTACCAGCCATTCTACTCCAATAAAGTAGAACAGCTAGTGGCTAGTGAAGGGGGATAGAGGGCTTGTGTGGCTGGGAGGTGCAAGAGTTGTCCGACCGCCATGGGAGAGACCTGTCAAAGTGGGCCTGGATGAAGTCCAGGGCCACATTTTTGTCCCAGTCCAGCCCTGTTACTAAGGCAAGTGATGATCATTGATAAAGGGTTATTGCCTTTATGGCCAATAAGGATGTCACTGGACCTAGCTGTGATAGGTTGGTCATTTCTCGAAAGTCAAAGAAGGCAGCATTAAAGGTGCACACACATGAGGCCTTTCTAAACACATTAGATCAGCCATTCTCAACCAGGGTTCCAAGAAGGGTGATCACGTGTCCCGGATTGCCGCCACATCACCGCTTTACTCACTGACAGTACTTGTCCTGGAAAAAATGTAGCTGCGCTGTGATGAATAATTAAATGTAAAAATACTATTATAACTAGTATGGACATATATAACTGGACCAGCAATATAAGAGATAAATGACAGATAAGTGAAAAATGCCCAAAAAAAAAAAAAACTCTGGTTGCAATAAGTCCACAATAAAACAATAAATCTTCTTATGTGATTCAAATAAGGATCCACCACCAAAAGTGAAAACACCGTAAAGGCATACGTGCTTACCAGATGGCAAGCAAGGATAGCTTGCAGCTGAAAACCCCAGCCCAGGCCTTTAAATTGTAGATTCCAGCAACCGCCAGTGGTAATCAGTGAAACCTCAGATAATGATGTCACCAAAACGGATGAGGTACCGGTAAAAATAAAGGGCTCACCATAGTGAATTTCCATAAAATACATAAGAAATTTATTAAGGATATAAAACTTACAAACACAGATGTGTATGCAGCATGTAAAAAAAAGACGGTCCGCTATCCGAACACCCGTCCGTTCGGACTGTGACGCGATGACGTCAGCACATCTCCTCCTCCCGCGCGTTTCGTCACACAAATGACGTTGTCTGGTGCCCCAGTCCGACAGCCCGAGCAGACGGGCGTTCGCATAGCCGGCCGGCTTTCTTTTACATGCTGCATACACATCTGTGTTTGTACGTTTTTTATCCTTAATAAGTTTCGTATCTATTTTATGGAACTTCACAATTTTTTCCGGTACCTCATTCGTTTTGGTGACATCCTTATCTGAGGTTTCACTGATTACCACTGGCGGTTGCTGGAATCTACAATTTAAAGGCCCGGGCTGGGGTTTTCGGCCGCAAGCTATCCTTGCTTGCCATCTGGTAAGCGCGTATCCCTTACAGTGTTTTCACTTTTGGTGGTGGACCCTTATTTGAATCACATAAGAAGATTTATTGTTTTATTGTGGACTTATTGCAACCAGAGTTTTTTCTTTGGGCATTTTTCACTTATCTGTCATTTATCTCTTATATTGCTGGTCCAGTTATATATGCCACTACTACTTATAATAGTATTTTTTACATCTAATTATTCATCACAGCGTTGTTATTTTGTGTGTATTTCACTTTTTAGTTGCTGCTTTTTTCTTTGTTCACATTTAGCGTGGCACTTTTTTTTTTTTCAGTACTTGTCCTGGCCGGGAATGCCTGGGGAGCACACTCCTGCCCCTGCTTGTGATTGGAGTAATCGTAAATCCCGCCTCTTGTGTCTAATCACTGTGCTGTAATTGGTTACAGCACAAGCTGATTTTTGGGAAGGGGGGGTGTCCCTGAATGGTAGTTTGGAAATGTGGTCACCCTAAACTTATTTCTCCAATCACAAGCAGGGGGCGGGGACTGTGCTCCTCCAGACATTCCCGGGCAGGACAAGTACTGTCAGTGAGTAAAGCGGTGATGTGGCTGCATTTTTTGGGGGCATTCGTTTGGCTTTGGGGGTGGCTGTGTCAGTTTCATTCTGGGACACTGTATTGTCCTGGAATGAAGGTTCCCGGGACAGACCTGCAAAATGCAGGACTGTCCAGGGCAATCTGGGACACGTGGTCACCCTACCCTAGTTCCAAGCAACCCTTGAGCTCCTCCAGAGGGTGCTGGGGGTTCTTTAAACTGTCGCTAATTGAGTTAGTGAGTGAGAAACTTATATAGCGCAACACATGCAAACTGAATCGCCTCTGGGCGCTTAGTATCCTTTCCCTACTGTACTTTTGCCTTCAGAAAAAATGGGTTTTGAGTTTTTTTCTGAAGGCCAGGTGATTCACCTCCAACCGGATGCTGGTTGGTAGAGCGTTCCATAGTCTAGGTCAGGGGTCCTCAAACTACGGCCCTCCAGTTGTTCAGGAACTACAATTCCTATCATGCCTAGTCATGTCTGTGAATGTCAGACTCTTGCAATGCCTCGTGGGATGTGTAGTTCTGCAACAGCTGGAGGGCCGTAGTTTGAAGATCCCTGGTCTAGGTCCTTGGATTCCAAATCTTCATTCTCCTTTGGACTTTGGGTATCTGGAGTAGAAAATTGACCTTTCATCTCATGGTGTCTTCATAGATCCAGGCCCACCACCACTTGGAACAGCCAGTGGCATGGTACCAATGATCTTTAAAGCTGTCTGTAAGGGTGGCACTCTAACCACCAATGTAAGGAACATTTTCTTAATGACCACAAATTAACTAATCCAAGTGGTGGTTCAAGTATTTCAAGGGTTCCTCTGTGGTAAAAAGGTTGCATTAAATGGTGATTATTTTTGTCAATGGCAGGATCACAGGTGCTGTGAGACCCCCCTATTTCTATTCTCAATTGAGTGCCACCAGAATCCAAACTCGGCTAATGCTCAGATTTGTTTCCTTACCCTTTTCTGTGGAGAAAATGGAACAACTACCAATCGATCATTTACAAAGCAAGACGGCAAACCGCGCCGCATAAACTAGAAGAAGTCCTTAGCATGGCAGCGAGATCAATTCCAGCCAAGGTTCAAAGGAAAGCACGCTTATAAAGCTCTTCAAAGGATTCGGGATGGAGGGGGGGACGGATAATTACAACAAGCAGTAGCAGCGAGCGTGGATTGCTGTGGAATCATGAGATATTAAATTAGAAATGAATATAAGGCAATACGCAAATGTATGATGAGTCTCATGATTACAATCAGGCTGCTAAATGTCATTTGTGCGCTTTTCAAAGTACAGACAATGCTGTGTACAAATGATGCTATTCATTGGGTCTGGCAGAAATCGCTTATGTTATACAAACTCTTCAAAGGATTCTTTTAAGACAAAAAAAAAAAATATTAAATAAAGCCTTATGTAACAGTCACATTGTAAGACGCTACAATCTAGAGCCATGGTGGGCAACTTAGTGAAGACAGGGCGGCTCATGTGTGGCCCGCGACATGTCCAGAGGGCTGCGCAATCGTTTACTTTTCATAAATTTTCCTTGCATTAACGCACAGTAAAAACCTATATCTTGCTGGTGTGTGTTACAGCAATATACGGCGAAAAATATGTCTTACCATGTATTACCGCAACACATGCCAACCTGTGCACTGCTGTGGGTGCATTGAAATGCCATTCAATTATTAACGTGTTAAAGCGGAGGTCCACACAAAAATGGAACCTCCGCTATCCAGATTCTTCCCCCCCCTCCGGTGTCACATTTGGCACCTTTCTCTGGGGAGGGGGGTGAAGATACTTATCTGAGACAGGTATTTGCACCACTTCTGGGCATAGACCCCTGCATTATCTGTGGGAATCTATGCCACGTAGGGTGACCACATTTCCAAACTACCATTCAGGGACAACCCCCTTCCCAAAAATCAGCTTGTGCTGTAACGAATCACAGCACAAGAGGCGGGATTTGTGATTTCTCCAATCACAAGCAGAGGGCGGGGATTGTGCTCCTCCACATTCCCGGCCAGGACAAGTACTGACATTGATGTGGCGGCCTTTTTTGGGGGCATCAGATTGGCCTGGGGGGGGGGGGTGGCTGTGTCAGTTTCATTCCGGGACACTGTATTGTCCTGGAATGAAGGTGCCTGGGACAGACCTGCAAAATGCAGGACTGTTCCGGGCCATTTGGGACACGTGGTCACCCTAACGCCACGTCCTGCGCCCCCCTCCGCTGTCTTCTGGGAGACACACAAGTCTCAGAAGACAGCAGGGACCAGTGGCGTTGCACAGCGGGAGTTGCAAATGCGCAGTAGGGAACCAGGAAGTGAAGCAGCAAGGCTTCACTTCCTGATTCCCTTACCGAAGATGACGGCGGCAGCATCAGAGAGCCGGCTTCGGGTGCCAACATTGCGGGCGCCCTGGACAGGTAAGTGTCCTTATTTTAAGAGTCAGCAGCTGCAGTAATTGTAGCTGCCGACTTAAAAAAAAAAATGTCGGACCTCTGCTTTAAGATGCGTTAAACTTGCTGTAAATCCTTAAAAGGGGTTGTAAAGCTTTGCATTTTTTCACCTTAAAGTGGAGTTCCACCATTTTTTTTTATGTTTGTCTGTGCTGCATGCCCTAATCTCATAGGGCCAGATTCCCGTAGAATCCCCGCTGGCGTAGCGTAAGCCATTTACACTACGCCACCGCAATTTAACAGAGCAAGTGCCGTATTCCCAAAGCACTTGCTCCGTAAATTGCGGCGGCGTAGTGTAAATGGCTGTACGTATCCCCGCGTAATTAAAAGGGGGCGGCTTGTATTTAAATTAAGCGCGCCCCCGCGTCGATCGAACTGCGCATGAGCCGGCCTCAAAAATAGCCCAGTGCGCATGCTCCAGCTCACGTCGGAAAAAGTGAATGAAACCGACGTGAGCGTCGTTTACGTAAATCTCTATTCGCGAATGACTTAGTAAAACAACGTAACCGACGGAAAAAGATGACGCTGACCCGACGCCATACTTAACATGGCATACGACGGAACTTCGTAAGGTTACCCCTCATATAGCAGGGGTAGCCTTACGCGTACGGAAATGACGTAAACTACGACTGGGGCGGCGTAAAAACGTTCGGGGATCGTCGGATTAGGCTAATTTGCATAGGCAAATGAGAAATCATCGTAAAGGCCACCTAGCGGCCAGCGATGTCATTACATCTACGATCCGACAGTGTAATTGTTTTACACTTGTCGGAACTTTAGTGTATCTATGCGTAAGTGATTCTAGGAATCACAGGCATAGATACCCATTGAAAAAAACTGAGATACGACGGTGTTTCCTGCGATACACCGTCGTATCTCTTTTGAGAATCTGGCCCATAGTGTTCAGAATGGACAATTTTTATTTATTTTGTTGCTTGTAAATACCTTTATTTTGTAGTCCTTCATTACTTCCTCCTCCTTATTAGCCTAGGCTATTAAGTCACATGGCTATTTGCAAGGGTTTCTGGGATAGGCATCATGTTTCCCAATAGTCCTTGCAAACCTGACTGAAACCTATTACATTGCTTGTGCAGCACTGAGCATGTGTGAGATATGCAAAGCTGAAATCCAGGAAGTCACACAGTCTGGCTTCATGATGCCCACACTTAAGATGGCCATGGTCTATTTCTAGATTATAAACTATCTAAATGCTTTTACAACCTAACAAAACGGACCTTAGTTTACAGACTAACTTTACTAGAATACATTAAACTTGTGTATTACAGGGGTATTTATATTTAAAAAGTGAAATTGTGGGTGAAACTCCCCTTTAATGCATCCTATCCAAAACAATGCATGAATCTATCTATTCTTGATTGACGGGTGCAGGAGAGAGGGGGCGGCGCTCCTGCGCCCCATAAAGACGCACCGCCACTGAGTGACACCATTGATGTTTTTAGCTATCTGTAAGGGGGTAATTCTTCCCTATGACCACAAGTATAAGGAGCATTCTTCCCACTGACCATCACACTAATGTATGAGTTGTACATTTTGTCATTTTTAACAGGGGTTCCCAGAGACCAGAAAGTTATTTCAAGGGTTCCTCTATGTTAAAAAGTGGAGAAATTTCATCAGGATTCCTAAAAAGTGTCTAAAGCTCTATTTTCGTGGTCACTTGATGAACATACAGCAACGTTTCGGAGCCACGCAGGGCCCCTTCGTTAGGCAAGTGCAGATAAAAGCCTTGGACCATTTTGAGGAATCCTTGGTGTTGCGGATGACATTTCTACACAATGATCCTCCGCAGCTTCCAGCCTATTCTCATTACAGCACCCAGCTCTACTGAACAGACAGTTTCTTGAACGTATGTGTGGGGAATATTGCTCTCCGTGTTAAAAAGGTTAAGAAAGGCTGGTGTAGACAGATGCCAGATGGTGATTGGATGGTGATTGCACAACCCATTCAGATATCTCCATAACCTGGTGGGTCCATAAACACAAATGTCTGGCTCAGTCTGTGCTTATGTCAGTGGAGATAGGACGGAATGGAGTGTTTTTTTTACCGTTGGTGCTGCTTATCTCATTGGGGAAACTGGAACTGGGTCAATAACCAGCCTGACTCATTACTTCTGTAGGTGACCGGTGGGTCAGGCCTCCTGGAGACATAATATCATTGCCGTCTTAAGGCCCATATACACGATCGCACTTTTCAACAACAGCGGTCTGACGTATGTGTTTTTTCAGACAATCTGACCGTCTGTACACTCCATCGGACAATTGTTTTCGGTCTTTCAACGGACAATTGTTCGCTGTGAATGCTCTCAAACTTTCCGACAACAAATGTCCGATGGAGGATCTTCCGATCGTGTGTACACAAGTCCATCGGACTAAAGTCCAAAGTACAAACACGCATGCTCCGAACCAATCCTAAACATCAGACAATAATAGCAGAAGTTGACCAAAGGGTGGCGGTAAAGAGCTGAAAAACCATGTCAATGTTGGCTGAAAAAATTCTGCAGTGTGTATGTATACCAAGTTCATGCCCCTTCGGACAAAAAAACACAGAAAAGTCCAATGGAAGTCCGATCGTGTGTATGAGGCTTTTAGGCTCACTATACACCAAGCAGTTGCGACTGGTGTTTTTTTTTTTGGAGGGGGTGGCAAAAACAAACCTGTTGACTTTAGATTGCTCCCCTCCCTTCGGAGACTGGGTCGCAGAGCATGATTCCAACATAACGACCCCAAACACACCTCCAAGATGACCACTGTCTTGCTAAAGAAGCTGAGGCATCTGTGGGTCATCCTCAAACGGGTCTCTATCATCCACCACCCACACAAAATATTGACACTTTGGCCTCAATTTGGACATTTTCACTTAGGGGTGTACTCACTTTTGTTCCCCCTCTGCGTTTTTTATTTCTTGCACTATAAACAAAAGAAGAGTGACAAGTTTGAAAAAAAAAACACAATATTTTAAACTTTTTGCTATAATAAGTATCCCATTTTCTTTTTAAAACAATTTTTTTCCTCAGTTTAGGTCGATACAGATTCTTTTACATATTTTTGGCTAAAAAAAAAAATCACAATAAGCGTATATTGATTGGTTTGCACAAAAGTTATAGCGTCTACAGAATATGGGATAGATTTATAGCATTTTTATTTTATTTTTTTACTAGTAATGGTGGCAATCTGCGATTTTTATCGTGACTGCGATATTGCGACGGACATATCGGACACTTTTAACACATTTTTGGGACCATTCACATTTATACAGCGATCCGTAATATAAAAATGCAAACACTGATTACTGTATAAATGTGACTCGGCAGGGAACGGGGTAACACTAGGGGAGATCAAGGGGTTAAATATGTGTCCTAGGGATTGATTCTAACTGTAGGGGGAGGGGACTCACAAGGGGTGGAGACCAATCGGTGTTCCTCTGTACTGGGAACACACTATGGGTCTCCTCTATGACAGGACGCGGATCTGTGCTTTTACACACACAGATCCACGGTCCTGCTCTGTTACTGGGCAATCGTGGGTGCCCGGCGGTCATCGCGGCCGCTGAGAACGCGCATCAGATTCCCAGTGACGCGACTGCTCGCGCACCCTCTAGTGGGCCGGGAAGGCAAGGATGTCATATGACGCCCGCCCAGAACAAGAGCCGCCGTGCCCAGCCGGTGGGCGTCAAGTGGTTACGACTGTGTGTTGAGTTATTTTGAGGGGACAGCAAATGTACACTGTTATACAAGCCGTACACTCACTACACAACATTGTAGCAAAGTGTCATTTCTTTAGTGTTGTCACTAGGGTTGTCCCGATACCACTTTTTTAGGACCGAGTACAAGTACCGATACTTTTTTTCATGTACTCGCCGATACCGAATACCGATACTTTTTTTAAATGTCATGTGACAGTTTTCAAACCACAATACAGACTAAGGATATTTTCTTTAGAATTATGAAGAACTCCAACTCAAGACATTATAAAAGAATAGAGTAAAAATGAATAAAAATGTTTTATTTTCTTGTCACGCAGTAGTAAAAAACTCAAAGAATTTTCACAGAACATGTTGATAAATACAAAAAAAGTATTCTATTTAGGTATCGGGAGCATTTGCGCGAGTACAAGTACTCCCGCAAATACTCGGTATCGGTCCCGATAGCGATATTAGTATCGGTATCTGGACAACCCTAGTTGTCACATGAAAAGATAGAAGAAAATATTTACAAAAATGTGGGGGGTGTACTCACTTTTGTGAGATATAGCATATTTACAGTATATATATATACACACACACAGTATATATACGTTCGCAATGCTCTTATACATATATATAGGAAAAGAGAGAAAGGCAAAAGTGAATTTGCATTACATCCGGACTCGTAGTGTAATAATCCAAGCCTATTTACTCCATCCCTCTCCAGAACAACCGATGTTATCACAGTCTGATTTAATTTCAAAGACGGATTGTGATTTGGCAGGGAGGGGGAAAAATAGCTAATCAGTAGTAACCATCTGCTCAGTTGCCATGGGAATATTACTCCAAAATAAATGTGCTTCTTAGCCAAAATCAGAGATAACGGCGGCATAAAGAGAGGGAGGAGCTTTGATAATGCAGGAAAGAGGAATACTCGGAGGGGATGGAGAAGGAGAAGAGAATGGAACTTTTGAGAGAAGGGGTGTACTGGGACACGGCAGATACGGAGGGAAGAAGCTTTGTAGGAAAGAAAGTAACAATGGAAACCATATTTGTATCAAAAGGACAGAATCAAAGGCCGCGATACGGCTGCGTTGACTACACCAAATCCCTCCAGCTCTGTCTTCGCTACTTCAGAACTGCTAGTAGGGGCTAAATAAGTTGGGGTGGAGCTAATTGGGGATGAGCATATCTCCTTGGGTTCCATTCTTTTATGCCCGGACACACAAGTGTAACAGCTCTGGTGAACGCAAGTGAACCACAACTGCGGCTAGTAAGGAATTTCAATGCACGTCTGTATGTGAGAATTCAGTATTGGACCCCAGGCGTCACTCCACACAAACAGGAGTTTGGGGGTTCTCTACATCATCTCTCTCTCTCACATAAAGGGATGTGTTCAGCTACTAGGGGTGAGCGCATTACAACATGCGACCGTACCCTAGACTTAAAAAGATACAATGCAGTAGGAGATTCCAATGCACAGCTGTATGCAAGGGATTATCAGTATTGGACCCCAGGCGTCACTCCAATCAGAGAACAGGAGTTTGGGGGTCCTCTACATCATATCCCTTAAACAGCAGTGCAATAAGCCACTAAGGGAGTAGGTATAAAATACCTTCAACCTTTAGCATAGAAAAGTTAGAGCAAACATGTTCTGTAACTTAGGGCAAAGTCCCTTTAACAAATAAGAACTTATGTCAAGCACGTAGTTAGTAAGAATTGTGGTAACTAATAGCAACAGCATAAGAGAGGCATATATAGCTCAGGTTATTGGAAGTATGTTCCTTTAAGATGTTCCTCAGTAATCAACCATAGCACAACAGCAAGTCCCAAGTTACGATCATAGGGCCAGATTCTTAAAAAATTGCGTATCTGGCGGCGTAGCGTATCGTATCGCATTTAGGCTACGCCTACGCAAATTACTGCCGCAAGTGCCGTATTCTCAAAGCACTTGCTCCGTAATTTTCGGCAGCGTAGCGTAAATGCGGCGTCGTAAAGCCGCGTAATTCAAATAGTGAAGGAGGGGGCGTGCTGTATTTAAATTAAGCGCGCCCCCGTGCCGAACGAACTGTGCATGCGCAGGCCTTAAACGTAGGCCACTGCGCATGCTCCGTAATACGCCGCAAATACATAGGTTGCGACGTGAACGTAATTAACGCACGTCCCTATTCACGACGCGTCACGTAAACGACGGAAACTATGGAAAAAACCGACGCTAACCCGACGGCCATACTTAACATGGCATATAGCAGGGGTAACCTTACGCGTACGCAACCTACGTAAACTACGTCGCCGCGGCGCAAAAACGTTCGAGAATCAGCGTATCGGCTCATTTGCATATCCGACGGTGAAATCGACGTAAACGCCACCTAGCGGCCGGCGTAGTATTGCAAACAATGATACGCCGGCGGGAATTTCGAATTACGCCGGTGTATGTGTACATACACCGGCGTAATTCCTTTGAGAATCTGGCCCATAGTTTACAAGCCAACATTAGATAGCAAAACTTGGATGTTTTTTTCCGACAGAATTCCGCTCAAGCCTGCCTTGCATACACACGGTCACACAAAAGTTTGGTGAACTTTTAACTGCCAAGAACGCCGTGACGTAAAAGACTACAATAGAAAAAACTACAATAGAAAATTAAGTTCTATACTTCTGAGCATGCGTCGATTTGTTTCCCGAGCATGCGTCGGAATTGTGTACGGGGGCATAACAGTTTTGGAGATGCTGCTAAAAGTTTATGAACTCTGCCAAGACCCCATGAATTGGGGGAAATATTGTAATTCAATTCTGGCCATTTGTAGGAATCTGTTGTCAACAGAGGTTGAGGACTACCATGGGACCATTTACCAATGCTCCAACACACATTGGCAATGTGGCTGTTGTGAGGCTATCCTTTTATAGAAGGGGGGCTGGTTTATCCATTCTTTCAAATTATTGGCTCTTGTGACCCAGATGACTAGGGGTGAGCTTGGGTTTGGTCTGAACCGTATAAAGCTGTTAAGACGTCGGCATACCAAGACATTTTGGCCAATTTCATGCTCTTAAATTTGTGGGAACTGTTTGGGGGCGGCCCCTTCCTGTTCCAACATGACTGCGCACCAGTGCACAAAGCAAGGTCCATAAAGACACGGATGAGTGAGTTTGGGGTGGAGGAACTTGAGCTAAAGGTGTTCTATCGGGTTGAGGTAAGGCCAATCAAATTCCTCCACCCAAAACTCACTCATGTCTTTATGGACCTTGCTTTGTGCACTGGTGTGTAGTCATGTTGGAACTGTTTTTACAAAGTTGGGAAATTGTCCAACTTGTCTTGATATACTGACGGCTTAAGTCTTCCCTTTACTGGAACTAAGGGGCCAAACCCAATCCCTGAAAAGTGCCTGACCTCGCAAATGCGCTTCTGGAAGAATGGTCAAACATTCCCATAGACACTCCTAAACCTTGTAGACGGCCTTTCCAGAAGAGTTGAAGCTGTTATAGCTGCAAAGGGTGGGGTTTCATTAAAGTTCATGTAAAGACAGATGTCCCAATACTTTTGAGAATATAGTGTAACTGAAGAAATGTTAATTGGGAGAACCTGAGAAAAGAAAACGAATGCGGCCAGCACAACCAAGGCCCTTTTTTCCTTTACAATCCCACCAACAAAAGGCGATATTTGTTGGGTTACTATGGGTTATTCTTTGGACCCTGCATCCCCTGTAGTGTCCTCTGTCCCCTGCACCCCTGTAATGTCCTCTGTCCCCTGCACCCCCTGTGGTGTCCTCTGTCCCCTGCACCCCCTGTGGTGTCCTTTGTCCCATGCACCCCTGTGGTGTCCTTTGTCTCCTGCACCCCCTGTGGTGTCCTCTGTCCCCTGCACCCCCTGTAGTGTCCTCTGTCCCCTGCACCCCCGGTAGTGTCCTCTGTCCCCTGCACCCCTGTGGTGTCCTTTGTCCCCTTCACCCCCTGTAGTGTCCTCTGTCCCCTGCACCCCCTGTAGTGTCCTTTGTCCCCTGCACCCCCTGTAGTGTCCTCTGTCCCCTGCACCCCCTGTAGTGTCCTCTGTCCCTTGCACCCCCTGTAGTGTCCTCTGTCCCCTGCACCCCCTGTAGTGTCCTCTGTCCCCTGCACCCCCTGTAGTGTCCTCTGTCCCCTGCACCCCCTGTAGTGTCCTCTGTCCCCTGCATCCCCTGTAGTGCCCTCTGTCCCCTGCACCCCCTGTAGTGTCCTCTGTCCCCTGCACCCCCTGTAGTGTCCTTTGTCCCCTGCACCCCCTGTAGTGTCCTCTGTCCCCTGCATCCTCTGTAGTGTCCTCTGTCCCCTGCACCCCCTGTAGTGCCCTCTGTCCCCTGCACCCCCTGTAGTGTCCTCTGTCCCCTACACTCCCTGTAGTGTCCTCTGTCCCTTGCACCCCCTGTAGTGTCATCTGTCCCTTGCACCTTACCACACTAACACTGTAGGTAGAACTCTCCTACCTTACAAAGGTCTACCGCAAGCAGAGCATCTGAGAATGGCATCACAGGGCTGGATGGGGGCGGGAACTACTGAAGTTAACTTTTCACATCAACAGGCTGGTGATTGGTTGGCAAGATTGCCCGGCAACCAATCACCTGCTGTTTAATGAAAAAAAGTTAACTCCTGCGGTTCCTACCCCCATCCAGCCCTGTGATACTGGCTGCTCGCCGCTGTCCAATGAAGAGGACAGTGGCGAAAATGTCCGCAGGCCGGGTGACCGCATTCAGCGGTGGTGGGCCGGGCGCCGACCCCTGCCCTAGAGACTCTGGGCTATGGGCCTCAGATTCAGGGCTATAGCCTCCCCATAGCCACCCCCTAGCGACGCCTCTGCTGTAAGCTAACATTTTATTTAGTGACAGCGTTCAGAGAGCTTTAACAAAGCCTGTCCGAAGCCTTGTTTTGAAGCAAGTGTAAACTAGCCATTAATGCGTGTTGAAGCCGAAGCAAGTGTAACTGAGCCCTTAAAGATAATATTCTACTTGGTTTTAATTCTTCGAATGTACAAGGTCAATGCTACGCAACAAAGGGATTTCTGGATGAAAGCATTACTTATTGTTTTGAACGGTTGGGTCCCGCTGTTCTGCGTGAGCTTCAGAAGCAGGTAAACTCTTGATGTATTTTTTTTTAGCTTATCGCGACGTACAGTGGAGCTAATTAGATCAGGGCTTATGATGTGGAGGCAGATACGGTTCTCAAGCCTCAGAGGGAAGAATGAAAATGACCACCCCTTTGCTGCTACAGAGAGCTTGTTGACTTATTTCCATAGGCGTGCGCACAGGGTGTGCC